>JAEUCK010008258.1:0-24078 GCA_017311455.1 Otocyon megalotis megalotis | reverse complement strand
CCCTAACCTTAACCCTATCCCTAACCCTAAACCTAACCCTAAACCTAACCTGTACGGTAACTCTAACCCAAACCTAACAGTAACCCTAACCTGTACCGTAACCCTAACCCTTACCCTAACCCTAACCCTAGCCTGTACTGTAACCCTAATCCTAACCATAAGACTACACGTAACTTAAACCACAACTGTAATGCAACCCTAAACCTAACCATAACCATAACCATAGCCTTTACCTGTACCGTAACACTAAGCCTAACCCTAAACCTAACCTGTACCCTTACTCTAACAATAACCATAATCTCTATGCAAACCTAAACCAAAACCTAACACTAACCCTAAACCTAACCTCTACCGTAACACTAACCCTAACCCAACCCTAAAACTAACCCTAATCCTAACCCTAAAAATAACCGGTACTGTAACCCTACCCTATCCCTAACCCTATCCCTGACCCTAACCTGTATCGTAAACCTAACACTAAGCCTGAAACTAACCCTAACCTGTACGGTAACCCTACGCCTAATCGTAACCCTAACCTGTATCGTAACCGTAAACCTAACCCTAAATCTAAACCTAACCTTAACGGTAAACTATACCGTAACCCTAACCCTAAACCTAACCGTAACCCTAACCTGTACTGCAAACCTAACCCTAACCCTAACCCTAACCCTGACACTAACTTGTACCGTAACCCTAACCCTATGTCTAACACTTCCCGTAACCCAAACCCACACGTGTACGGCAACCCTAACCCTAACCATAACACTAACCATAACCATAACCCTCACCTGTACCGTAACACTAAGACTAACCCTAAACCTTACCTGTACCATAACGCTAACCATAACCCTAATCCTAACCTCTATGGCAAACCTAACCCTAACACTAACCTTAACCCTAAACCTACCATTAACCCTAAACCTAACCTGTACCATAACCCTAACCCTAACCCTAATGTGAAACTGTACTGTAACCCTAACCCTAACACTAACTTTTACCGCAACCCTAACCCTAACCCTGACCTAACCTGTACGGTAACCCTAACCTTAACCCTATCGCTAACCCTAACCCTAACACTAAACCTAACCTGTACGGAAACCCTAACCCTAACCCTAAACCTAACAGTAACCCTAACCTGTACCGTAACCCTAACCCTTACCCTAACCCTAACCCTAGCCTGTACCGTATCCCTAATCCTAACCATAACACTACCCGCAACACTAACCCACAACTGTAATGCAACCCTAAACCTAACCATAACCATAACCATAGACTTTACCTGTAACCTAACACTAAGCCTAACCCTGAGCCTAACCTGTCCCTAACTCTAACCATAACCATAATCTCTATGCAAACCTAAACCTAACCCTAACACTAACCCTAAAACTAACCTCTACCGTAACACTAACCCTAACCCTACCATAAACCTAACCCTAATCCTAACCCTAAAACTACCCGGTACCGTAACCCTACACTAACCCTAACCCTATCCCTGATCCTAACCTGTATCGTAACCCTAACACTAAGCCTAAAACTAACCCTAACCTGTACCGTAACCCTAAACCTAATCGTAACCCTAACCTGTATCGTAACCGTAAACCTAACCCTAAACCTAAACCTAAAGTTAACGGTAAACTATACTGTAACCCTAACCCTAAACCCAACCATAACCCTAACCTGTAGCGCAAACCTAACCCTAACCCTAACCCTATCCTTGACACTAACCTGTACCGTAATCCTAACCCTATGGCTAACCCTTCCGTAACCCAAACCCACACCTGTACGGGAACTCTAACCGTAACCCTAACCCTAACCCTAACCATAACCATAACCATAACTATAACCATAACCATAACCCTTACCTGTACCGTAACACTAACTCTAACCCTAAACCTTACCTGTACCATAACGCTAACCCTAACCCTAACCCTAACCCTAAACCTAACACTAACCCTATCCCTAACCTGTACCGTACACTAACCTTAACCCTATCCCTATCGCTAACCCTAAACGTAACCTGTACCGTAACCCTAACTCTAACCCTAACACTAACTCTAAACCTAACCTCTACCCTAAACCTAACCCTAACCCTAACCTCTATGGCAAACCTAAAGCTAACCCTAACCCTAACCCTAAACCTAAACCTAAGCTCTCCGATAACCCTAAACTTAACCCTAATCTTAACCCTAACCCTAACCTGTACCGTAAACCTCACCCTAACCCTAACCCTAACCCTAACCCTAAACCTAAACATAACCTGTACCATAACCCTGACCCTAACCTAACCCTAAATATACTATAACCCTAACCCTAACCCTAACCCTAACCTCTACCGTAACCCTACACCTACCCTAACCCTGACCTGTACCGTGACCCTAACCCTAACCCTAACACTAACCTTAACCCTAACCGGTACCGTAACCCTAACCCTAACCCTAACCTCTACCATAACACGAACCCTAACAATAAAACCAACTATACCCTGTACCGTAACCGTAACCCTAACCCTACCCTAACCCTAACCTGTACCATAACCCGAAAGCTAACCCTAACCCTAAACCTAACGCTAACCCAATCCGTAACCCTAACACTAAATGTAACCGTAACCCTAACTTGTTCCATAATCCTAACCCTAACCCTAACCATAACGGTAACATTAACCCTAAGCTGTACCGTAACCCTAACCCTAACACTAATCCCTAGCCTGTTCCGTAACCCTAACCCTAACCCTAAACCTAACCATAACATATACCGTAACCCTAACCCTAACCCTAAGCTGTGCCGTAACTCTAACCCCAACCCTAAACCTAACCATAACCTGTACCGTAACCGTAACCCTAACCCTAACCGTAAACCTAACCTGTACCGTAGCACTAACCCTAACCCTAACCCTAATGCAAACCTGTACCGTAACCATTACCCTAACCCTAACCCTAACCTGTACTGCTACCCTCATCCTAACCCTAACCCTAATCTGTACCGTAACCCTAACCCTAACCCTAAACCTAATGCCAAACTATACCAAAACCCTAACCCTAAACCTAACCGTAACACTAAATTGTACCGTAACCCTAACCCTAAATATAAAACTAACCTTAACCCTAACCGGTACCGTAACCCTAACCCTAACCCTAACTTGCACCGTAACCCTAACCCTAACACTAACCCTAACCCTAACCTGTACCGCAACCCTAACCCTAACCCTAACCCTAAACCTAAACCTAACCGGGACAGTAACCCTAAACCTAACCCTAACTCTAACCCTAACCCTAACTCAAACCTAACCTCTACCCTAAAACTAACCCTAACCCTAACCTCTATGGCAAACCTAACCTTAACCTTAACCCTAACCCTAACCCTAAACCTAAACCTAAGCTCTACCGTAACCCTAATCCTAACCGTAACCCTAACCCTAAACTTAACATAACCTGCAGCATAACCCTAACCCTAACCTAACCCAAACCTGTACCGTAACCCTTACCCTAACCGTCACCCTAACCCTAAACTTAACATAACCTGCAGCATAACCCTAACCCTAACCTAACCCAAACCTGTACTGTAACCCTAACCCTAACCGTCACCCTAACCTCTACTGTAACCATAACCCTAATGCTAACCCTAATGCGAAACTCTCCTGTAACCCTAACCCTAACACTAACTTTTACCGCAACCCTAACCCTAACCCTGACCCTAACCTGTACGGTAACCCTAACCTTAACCCTATCCCTAACCCTAAACCTAACCTGTACGGTAACTCTAACCCAAACCTAACAGTAACCCTAACCTGTACCGTAACCCTAACCCTTACCCTAACCCTAACCCTAGCCTGTACTGTAACCCTAATCCTAACCATAAGACTACACGTAACTTAAACCACAACTGTAATGCAACCCTAAACCTAACCATAACCATAACCATAGCCTTTACCTGTACCGTAACACTAAGCCTAACCCTAAACCTAACCTGTACCCTTACTCTAACAATAACCATAATCTCTATGCAAACCTAAACCTAAACCTAACACTAACCCTAAACCTAACCTCTACCGTAACACTAACCCTAACCCAACCCTAAAACTAACCCTAATCCTAACCCTAAAAATAACCGGTACCGTAACCCTACCCTATCCCTAACCCTATCCCTGACCCTAACCTGTATCGTAAACCTAACACTAAGCCTGAAACTAACCCTAACCTGTACGGTAACCCTACGCCTAATGTAACCCTAACCTGTATCGTAACCGTAAACCTAACCCTAAACCTAAACCTAACCTTAACGGTAAACTATACCGTAACCCTAACCCTAAACCTAACCGTAACCCTAACCTGTACTGCAAACCTAACCCTAACCCTAACCCTAACCCTGACACTAACTTGTACCGTAACCCTAACCCTATGGCTAACCCTTCCCATAACCCAAACCCACACCTGTACGGCAACCCTAACCCTAACCATAACCATAACCATAACCATAACCATAACCATAACCATAACCCTTACCTGTACCATAACACTAAGACTAACCGTAAACCTTACCTGTACCATAACGCTAACCATAACTCTAACCCTAATCCTAACCTCTATGGCAAACCTAACCCTAACACTAACCTTAACCCTAAACCTACCATTAACCCTAAACCTAACCTGTACCATAACCCTAACCCTAACCCTAACCCTAACACTACCCTAACTTGTGTCGTAAACCTAACTCTAACCCTAACCCTAACCCTAAACTCTACCGTAACCCTATCCCTAACCCTAACCCTAACCCTAACCCGATTCTGTACCGTAACCCTAACCCTAATCCTAAACCTAAGCATAACCTGTACAGTAACCCTCACCCTAACCCTAACCCTAACACTTACCCTGAACCTAACCCTAAACCTAACCTGTACCTTAACCTTACCCTAACCCTAACGCTAAAACTATCATGTACCGTAACCCTAACCCTAACCCTAAAACTAACCCTAACCTGTACCCTAACCCTAACCGTAACCCTAACCCTAACCTGTACCATACCCTAAAATTAACCGTAACCTTAACCCTAACGGTAACCTATATCGAACCCTAACCCTACCCTAACCGTAACCCTAACTTGCACCGTAACCCTAAACCTAACACCAACCCTAACCCTAACCTGTACCGCAACCCTAACCCTAACCATAACCCTAAACCTAACCGGTACCTTAACCCTAAACCTAACCCTAACCATAACCCTAACCCTAACTCAAACCTAACCTCTACCCTAAAACTAACCTTAACCATAACCTCTATGGCAAACCTAACCCTAACCCTAACCCTAACCCTATACCTAAACCTAAGCTCTACCATAACCCTAATCCTAACCCTACCCTATACCCTAAACCTAAACCTAAACATAACTGTACCATAACCCTAACCCTAACCTAACGCAAACCTGTACCGTAACCCTAACCCTAACCGTCACCCTAACCTGTACCATAACCATAACCCTAACCCTAATGTGAAACTGTACTGTAACCCTAACCCTAACACTAACTTTTACCGCAACCCTAACCCTAACCCTGACCTAACCTGTACGGTAACCCTAACCTTAACCCTATCGCTAACCCTAACCCTAACACTAAAACTAACCTGTACGGAAACCCTAACCCTAACCCTAAACCTAACAGTAACCCTAACCTGTACCGTAACCCTAACCCTTACCCTAACCCTAACCCTAGCCTGTACCGTATCCCTAATCCTAACCATAACACTACCCGTAACACTAACCCACAACTGTAATGCAACCCTAACCCTAACCATAACCATAACCATAGACTTTACCTGTAACCTAACACTAAGCCTAACCCTAAGCCTAACCTGTCCCTAACTCTAACCATAACCATAATCTCTATGCAAACCTAAACCTAACCCTAACACTAACCCTAAAACTAACCTCTACCGTAACACTAACCCTAACCCTACCATAAACCTAACCCTAATCCTAACCCTAAAACTACCCGGTACCGTAACCCTACACTAACCCTAACCCTATCCCTGATCCTAACCTGTATCGTAACCCTAACACTAAGCATAAAACTAACCCTAACCTGTACCGTAACCCTAAACCTAATCGTAACCCTAACCTGTATCGTAACCGTAAACCTAACCCTAAACCTAAACCTAAAGTTAACGGTAAACTATACTGTAACCCTAACCCTAAACCTAACCATAACCCTAACCTGTAGCGCAAACCTAACCCTAACCCTAACCCTATCCTTGACACTAACCTGTACCGTAATCCTAACCCTATGGCTAACCCTTCCGTAACCCAAACCCACACCTGTACGGGAACTCTAACCGTAACCCTAACCCTAACCCTAACCATAACCATAACCATAACTATAACCATAACCATAACCCTTACCTGTACCGTAACACTAACTCTAACCCTAAACCTTACCTGTACCATAACGCTAACCCTAACCCTAACCCTAACCCTAAACCTAACACTAACCCTATCCCTAACCTGTACCGTACACTAACCTTAACCCTATCCCTATCGCTAACCCTAAACGTAACCTGTACCGTAACCCTAACTCTAACCCTAACACTAACTCTAAACCTAACCTCTACCCTAAACCTAACCCTAACCCTAACCACTATGGCAAACCTAAAGCTAACCCTAACCCTAACCCTAAACCTAAACCTAAGCTCTCCGATAACCCTAAACTTAACCCTAATCTTAACCCTAACCCTACCTGTACCGTAAACCTCACCCTAACCCTAACCCTAACCCTAAACCTAAACATAACCTGTACCATAACCCTGACCCTAACCTAACCCTAAATATACTATAACCCTAACCCTAACCCTAACCCTAACCTCTACCGTAACCCTACACCTACCCTAACCCTGACCTGTACCGTGACCCTAACCCTAACCCTAACACTAACCTTAACCCTAACCGGTACCGTAACCCTAACCCTAACCCTAACCTCTACCATAACACGAACCCTAACAATAAAACCAACTATACCCTGTACCGTAACCGTAACCCTAACCCTACCCTAACCCTAACCTGTACCATAACCCGAAAGCTAACCCTAACCCTAAACCTAACGCTAACCCAATCCGTAACCCTAACACTAAATGTAACCGTAACCCTAACTTGTTCCATAATCCTAACCCTAACCCTAACCATAACGGTAACATTAACCCTAAGCTGTACCGTAACCCTAACCCTAACACTAATCCCTAGCCTGTTCCGTAACCCTAACCCTAACCCTAAACCTAACCATAACATATACCGTAACCCTAACCCTAACCCTAAGCTGTGCCGTAACTCTAACCCCAACCCTAAACCTAACCATAACCTGTACCGTAACCGTAACCCTAACCCTAACCGTAAACCTAACCTGTACCGTAGCACTAACCCTAACCCTAACCCTAATGCAAACCTGTACCGTAACCATTACCCTAACCCTAACCCTAACCTGTACTGCTACCCTCATCCTAACCCTAACCCTAATCTGTACCGTAACCCTAACCCTAACCCTAAACCTAATGCCAAACTATACCAAAACCCTAACCCTAAACCTAACCGTAACACTAAATTGTACCGTAACCCTAACCCTAAATATAAAACTAACCTTAACCCTAACCGGTACCGTAACCCTAACCCTAACCCTAACTTGCACCGTAACCCTAACCCTAACACTAACCCTAACCCTAACCTGTACCACAACCCTAACCCTAACCCTAACCCTAAACCTAACCGGGACAGTAACCCTAAACCTAACCCTAACTCTAACCCTAACCCTAACTCAAACCTAACCTCTACCCTAAAACTAACCCTAACCCTAACCTCTATGGCAAACCTAACCTTAACCTTAACCCTAACCCTAACCCTAAACCTAAACCTAAGCTCTACCGTAACCCTAATCCTAACCGTAACCCTAACCCTAAACTTAACATAACCTGCAGCATAACCCTAACCCTAACCTAACCCAAACCTGTACTGTAACCCTAACCCTAACCGTCACCCTAACCTCTACTGTAACCATAACCCTAATGCTAACCCTAATGCGAAACTCTCCTGTAACCCTAACCCTAACACTAACTTTTACCGCAACCCTAACCCTAACCCTGACCCTAACCTGTACGGTAACCCTAACCTTAACCCTATCCCTAACCCTAAACCTAACCCTAAACCTAACCTGTACGGTAACTCTAACCCAAACCTAACAGTAACCCTAACCTGTACCGTAACCCTAACCCTTACCCTAACCCTAACCCTAGCCTGTACTGTAACCCTAATCCTAACCATAAGACTACACGTAACTTAAACCACAACTGTAATGCAACCCTAAACCTAACCATAACCATAACCATAGCCTTTACCTGTACCGTAACACTAAGCCTAACCCTAAACCTAACCTGTACCCTTACTCTAACAATAACCATAATCTCTATGCAAACCTAAACCAAAACCTAACACTAACCCTAAACCTAACCTCTACCGTAACACTAACCCTAACCCAACCCTAAAACTAACCCTAATCCTAACCCTAAAAATAACCGGTACTGTACCCTACCCTATCCCTAACCCTATCCCTGACCCTAACCTGTATCGTAAACCTAACACTAAGCCTGAAACTAACCCTAACCTGTACGGTAACCCTACGCCTAATCGTAACCCTAACCTGTATCGTAACCGTAAACCTAACCCTAAATCTAAACCTAACCTTAACGGTAAACTATACCGTAACCCTAACCCTAAACCTAACCGTAACCCTAACCTGTACTGCAAACCTAACCCTAACCCTAACCCTAACCCTGACACTAACTTGTACCGTAACCCTAACCCTATGGCTAACCCTTCCCATAACCCAAACCCACACCTGTACGGCAACCCTAACCCTAACCCTAACCCTAACCATAACCATAACCATAACCATAACCCTTACCTGTACCATAACACTAAGACTAACTGTAAACCTTACCTGTACCATAACGCTAACCATAACTCTAACCCTAATCCTAACCTCTATGGCAAACCTAACCCTAACACTAACCTTAACCCTAAACCTACCATTAACCCTAAACCTAACCTGTACCATAACCCTAACCCTAACCCTAACCCTAACACTACCCTAACTTGTGTCGTAAACCTAACTCTAACCCTAACCCTAACCCTAAACTCTACCGTAACCCTATCCCTAACCCTAACCCTAACCCTAACCCGATTCTGTACCGTAACCCTAACCCTAATCCTAAACCTAAGCATAACCTGTACAGTAACCCTCACCCTAACCCTAACCCTAACACTTACCCTGAACCTAACCCTAAACCTAACCTGTACCTTAACCTTACCCTAACCCTAACGCTAAAACTATCATGTACCGTAACCCTAACCCTAACCCTAAAGCGAACCCTAACCTGTACCCTAACCCTAACCGTAACCCTAACCCTAACCTGTAGGGTACCATAAAAGTAACTGTAAACCTAACCCTAACGGTAACCTATATCGTAACCCTAACCCAAAACCTAACCGTAACCCTAACTTGCACCGTAACACTAACCCTAACACCAACCCTAACCCTAACCTGTACCGCAACCCTAACCCTAACCCTAACCATAACCCTATCCCTAACCCTAAACCTAACCGGTACCGTAACCCTAAACCTAACCCTAACTCTAACCCTAACCCTAACTCAAACCTAACCTCTACCGTAAAACTAACCCTATACCTAACCTCTATGGCAAACCTAACCCTAACCCTAACCCTAACCCTATACCTAAACCTAAGCTCTACCATAACCCTAATCCTAACCCTACCCTATACCCTAAACCTAAACCTAAACATAACTGTACCATAACCCTAACCCTAACCTAACGCAAACCTGTACCGTAACCCTAACCCTAACCGTCACCCTAACCTGTACCATAACCATAACCCTAACCCTAATGTGAAACTGTACTGTAACCCTAACCCTAACACTAACTTTTACTGCAACCCTAACCCTAACCCTGACCTAACCTGTACGGTAACCCTAACCTTAACCCTATCGCTAACCCTAACCCTAACACTAAAACTAACCTGTACGGAAACCCTAACCCTAACCCTAAACCTAACAGTAACCCTAACCTGTACCGTAACCCTAACCCTTACCCTAACCCTAACCCTAGCCTGTACCGTATCCCTAATCCTAACCATAACACTACCCGTAACACTAACCCACAACTGTAATGCAACCCTAACCCTAACCATAACCATAACCATAGACTTTACCTGTAACCTAACACTAAGCCAAACCCTAAGCCTAACCTGTCCCTAACTCTAACCATAACCATAATCTCTATGCAAACCTAAACCTAACCCTAACACTAACCCTAAAACTAACCTCTACCGTAACACTAACCCTAACCCTACCATAAACCTAACCCTAATCCTAACCCTAAAACTACCCGGTACCGTAACCCTACACTAACCCTAACCCTATCCCTGATCCTAACCTGTATCGTAACCCTAACACTAAGCCTAAAACTAACCCTAACCTGTACCGTAACCCTAAACCTAATCGTAACCCTAACCTGTATCGTAACCGTAAACCTAACCCTAAACCTAAACCTAAAGTTAACGGTAAACTATACTGTAACCCTAACCCTAAACCCAACCATAACCCTAACCTGTAGCGCAAACCTAACCCTAACCCTAACCCTATCCTTGACACTAACCTGTACCGTAATCCTAACCCTATGGCTAACCCTTCCGTAACCCAAACCCACACCTCTATGGGAACTCTAACCCTAACCCTAACCCTAACCATAACCATAACCATAACCATAACCATAACCATAACCCTTACCTGTACCGTAACACTAACTCTAACCCTAAACCTTACCTGTACAATAACGCTAACCCTAACCCTAACCCTAACCCTAAACCTAACACTAACCCTATCCCTAACCTGTACCGTACACTAACCTTAACCCTATCCCTATCGCTAACCCTAAACGTAACCTGTACCGTAACCCTAACTCTAACCCTAACACTAACTCTAAACCTAACCTCTACCCTAAACCTAACCCTAACCCTAACCACTATGGCAAACCTAAAGCTAACCCTAACCCTAACCCTAAACCTAAACCTAAGCTCTCCGATAACCCTAAACTTAACCCTAATCTTAACCCTAACCCTACCTGTACCGTAAACCTCACCCTAACCCTAACCCTAACCCTAACCCTAAACCTAAACATAACCTGTACCATAACCCTGACCCTAACCTAACCCTAAATATACTATAACCCTAACCCTAACCCTAACCCTAACCTCTACCGTAACCCTACACCTACCCTAACCCTGACCTGTACCGTGACCCTAACCCTAACCCTAACACTAACCTTAACCCTAACCGGTACCGTAACCCTAACCCTAACCCTAACCTCTACCATAACACGAACCCTAACAATAAAACCAACTATACCCTGTACCGTAACCGTAACCCTAACCCTACCCTAACCCTAACCTGTACCATAACCCGAAAGCTAACCCTAACCCTAAACCTAACGCTAACCCAGTCCGTAACCCTAACACTAAATGTAACCGTAACCCTAACTTGTTCCATAATCCTAACCCTAACCCTAACCATAACGGTAACATTAACCCTAAGCTGTACCGTAACCCTAACCCTAACACTAATCCCTAGCCTGTTCCGTAACCCTAACCCTAACCCTAAACCTAACCATAACATATACCGTAACCCTAACCCTAACCCTAAGCTGTGCCGTAACTCTAACCCCAACCCTAAACCTAACCATAACCTGTACCGTAACCGTAACCCTAACCCTAACCGTAAACCTAACCTGTACCGTAGCACTAACCCTAACCCTAACCCTAATGCAAACCTGTACCGTAACCATTACCCTAACCCTAACCCTAACCTGTACTGCTACCCTCATCCTAACCCTAACCCTAATCTGTACCGTAACCCTAACCCTAACCCTAAACCTAATGCCAAACTATACCAAAACCCTAACCCTAAACCTAACCGTAACACTAAATTGTACCGTAACCCTAACCCTAAATATAAAACTAACCTTAACCCTAACCGGTACCGTAACCCTAACCCTAACCCTAACTTGCACCGTAACCCTAACCCTAACACTAACCCTAACCCTAACCTGTACCGCAACCCTAACCCTAACCCTAACCCTAAACCTAAACCTAACCGGGACAGTAACCCTAAACCTAACCCTAACTCTAACCCTAACCCTAACTCAAACCTAACCTCTACCCTAAAACTAACCCTAACCCTAACCTTTATGGCAAACCTAACCTTAACCTTAACCCTAACCCTAACCCTAAACCTAAACCTAAGCTCTACCGTAACCCTAATCCTAACCGTAACCCTAACCCTAAACTTAACATAACCTGCAGCATAACCCTAACCCTAACCTAACCCAAACCTGACCCGTAACCCTTACCCTAACCGTCACCCTAACCCTAAACTTAACATAACCTGCAGCATAACCCTAACCCTAACCTAACCCAAACCTGTACTGTAACCCTAACCCTAACCGTCACCCTAACCTCTACTGTAACCATAACCCTAATGCTAACCCTAATGCGAAACTCTCCTGTAACCCTAACCCTAACACTAACTTTTACCGCAACCCTAACCCTAACCCTGACCCTAACCTGTACGGTAACCCTAACCTTAACCCTATCCCTAACCCTAAACCTAACCCTAAACCTAACCTGTACGGTAACTCTAACCCAAACTTAACAGTAACCCTAACCTGTACCGTAACCCTAACCCTTACCCTAACCCTAACCCTAGCCTGTACTGTAACCCTAATCCTAACCATAAGACTACACGTAACTTAAACCACAACTGTAATGCAACCCTAAACCTAACCATAACCATAACCATAGCCTTTACCTGTACCGTAACACTAAGCCTAACCCTAAACCTAACCTGTACCCTTACTCTAACAATAACCATAATCTCTATGCAAACCTAAACCTAAACCTAACACTAACCCTAAACCTAACCTCTACCGTAACACTAACCCTAACCCAACCCTAAAACTAACCCTAATCCTAACCCTAAAAATAACCGGTACCGTAACCCTACCCTATCCCTAACCCTATCCCTGACCCTAACCTGTATTGTAAACCTAACACTAAGCCTGAAACTAACCCTAACCTGTACGGTAACCCTACGCCTAATCGTAACCCTAACCTGTATCGTAACCGTAAACCATAACCCTTACCCTAACCCTAACCTTAACCCTAAACGTAATCCTAACAATAACACTAACCCTAACCTGTACCGTAACCCTAACCGTAACCCTAAACCAACCCAAAACCGAACCCTAACCACTGCCGTAACCCTGACCCTAACACTAACACTAAAGTTAAACTTAACCCTAAAGTGTACTGTAACCCTAACTCAAACACTAACCCTACCCCACTTACCTGAAATGAAACCCTACCCCTAACCCTAATCTGTACCGTAACACTAAACCTAACCGTAACCCTAATGCTAACCTGTACCGTAACCCTAACCCAAACCTACCCGTACTGCAACACTAACTCTAACCCTAATCATTACCCTAACCTCTACGGTAACCCTAACCCTATCCCTGACCCTCATGCTAACCCTAATCTGTACAGTAACCCTAACCCTAACCTGTACCGTAACCCTAAATCTAACAATAAAACCTAACTATAACCTGTACCGTAACCATAACCCTAACCCTAACCCTAACCTGTACCATAACCCGAAAGCTAACCCTAACCCTAAACCTAATGCTACCCTAATCCGTAACCCTAACACTAAGTGTAACCGTAACCACAACTTGTTCCATAACCCTAACCCTAACCCTAACCAAAACGCTAACACTAAGCCTAACCTGTACTGTAACCCAAACCCTAACACTAAACCCTAACCTGTTCCGTAACACTAACCCTAACCCTAAACCTAACCTGTGCCATAAGTCTAACCCCAACCCTAAACCGAACCCTAACCTGTACCGTAGCCCTAACCCTAACCCTAACCCTATTGCAAACTTGTACCGTAACCATTACCCTAACCCTAACCCTAACCTGTACTGCAAGACTAACCCTAACCCTAACCCTAATCTGTACCGTAACCCTAACCCTAACCCTCACCCTAACCTTTTCTGTAACACTAACCCTAACCCTAACACTAACCCTAACCTTAACCCTAACCCTAACCCTAACCCTAAACCTAAGCTTAACCAGTACCATATCCCTAACCCTAACCCTCACCCTAACCAGTACGGTAACCCTAACACTAACCCTAACCCTAACCCTAACCTGTACCGTAACATAACCCTAAGCCTAACCCTAAGCCTAACCCTAAGCCTAACCAGTACCATAACCCTTACCCTAACCCTCACCCTAAACCTAACCCTACCCCTAACCCTAATCTGTACCGTAACCCTAACCCTAACTCTCACCCTAACCTGTACCCTAAGCCTAATACTAACCCTAACCCTACCCGTAAACCTAACTCTAACCCTAACAGTAATCCTAACCTGTACCAGAACCCTAAACCTAACCCTAACCCTAACCTATACCGCAACCCTAAACCTAAACCTAACCCTAAGCCTAACCCTAACTAGTACCATAAACCAAACCCTAACACTCACCCTAATGCTAACCATAACCCTCACCCTAATCTGTACCGTAACCCTAAACCTTACCCTCACCGTAACCTGTACCGTAACCCTAATCCTAACCCTACCCGTAACCCTAACACTAACACTAATCCTAACCTGTACCGGAACCCTAAACCTATCCCTAACCCTAACCTGTACCGCAACCCTAACCCTAACCCTAACCTGTACGGTAACACTAACCCTATACCCTAAACCTAACCTATACCATAACCCTAACCCTAAAGCTACCCATAACCGCAACTTGTTCCATAACCCTAACCCTAACCCTAACACTAAACCTAAACCTAACCTGTACCGAAAACCTAACACTCACACTAATCCTAACACTAACTTGTATCGTAAACCTAACCCTAAACATAACCCTAACCCTACACTGTACCGTAACCCTAACATTAACCCTAACCCTATCCTGTAACGTAACCCTAACCCTAACCCTACCCTGTACCATAATCCTAAAGCTAACCCAAACCCTAAACCTAATACTAACCTAAACAGCAACTCTAACCTTAAACCTAACCATAACTCTAACTTGTACCGTCACCCGAACCCTAACCCTAACCCTAACCTGTCCCGTAAACCTAACACTATACCTAACCCTATGCCTAACCCTAACCTTAACCCTAACCGTAACCCTAACCTGTATCATAACCCTAACCCTAACCCTAACACTAAACTTAACCCTAAACCTAATCCTAACCATAACTCTAACCCTCACCTGTACCGTAACCCTAACCTTAACCGAAACCCAACACTAACCCTAACCCTAACCACTACCGTAACCCTAACCCTTACCCTAACACTAAATCTAAACTTAACCCTATACTGTACCCTAACCCTAACGCTATCGCTAATCCTAAACCTAACCCTTTCCTGAAGTGAAACCCTACCCCTAACCATAACATGTACCGTAACCCTAACCCTAACCCTAACCCTAACCCTAACCGAATCCCTCGCCCTAACCTCTACCATAACCCAAACCCTAACACTAACCCTAACCTTAACCCTAAATTGTACTGGAACCCTAACCCTAAACCTAACGCTAACCTTAACCCTAACCAGTACCATAACCCAAACCCTAACTCTAACCCTAAACTCTACTGTAACCCTAAGCCTAACAATAAAACCTAACTATAACCTGGACCGTAACCGTTAACCTAACACTAACCCTAACCTGTACTGTAGCACTAACACTAAAACTAACCCTAATGCAAACCTGTATTGTAACCGTAACCCTAACCCTAACCCTAACCCTAACCCTAACCCTAACCTGTACCGCAACCCTAACCCTAACCGTCACCCTAACCTGTACCGTAACCATAACCCTAACCCTAACCCTAATGCGAAACTGTACTGTAACCCTAACCCTAACACTAACTTTTACCGCAACCCTAACCCTAACCCTGACCTAACCTGTATGGTAACCCTAAACTTAACCCTATCCCTAACCCTAACCCTAACCCTAAACCTAACCTGTACGGTAACTCTAACCCAAACCT
Organism: Otocyon megalotis megalotis; assembly: GCA_017311455.1. NCBI lineage: Eukaryota > Metazoa > Chordata > Mammalia > Carnivora > Canidae > Otocyon > Otocyon megalotis. Next base: position 7,907 of record JAEUCK010008258.1, on the reverse strand, counting down.
AACAGTAACCCCAACTTGTACCGTAACCCTAACCCTTACCCTAACCCTAACCCTAGCCTGTACCGTAACCCTAATCCTAACCATAACACTACCCGTAACTTAACCCACAACTGTAATGCAACCCTAAACCTAACCATAACCATAACCATAGCCTTTACCTGTACCGTAACACTAAGCCTAACCCTAAACCTAACCTGTACCCTTACTCTAACCATAACCATAATCTCTATGCAAACCTAAACCTAAACCTAACAGTAACCCTAAACCTAACCTCTACCGTAACACTAACCCTAACCCAACCCTAAACCTAACCCTAATCCTAACCATAAAACTAACCGGTACCGTAACCCTACCCTAACCCTAAACCTATCCCTGACCCTAACCTGTATCGTAACCCTAACACTAAGCCTGAAACTAACCCTAACCTGTAAGGTAACCCTACACCTAATCGTAACATTAACCTGAATCGTAACTGTAAACCTAACCCTAAACCTAAACCTAACCTTAACGGTAAACTATACCGTAACCCTAACCCTAAACCTAACTGTAACCCTAACCTGTACCGCAACCCTAACCATAACCATAACCATAACCCTAACCCTAAACCTAAACCTAACCGGTACCGTAACCCTAAACCTAACCCTAACTCTAACCCTAAACCTAACTCAAACCTAACCTCTACCGTAAAACTAACCCTAACCCTAACCTCTTTGGCAAACCTAACCCTAACCCTAACCCTAACCCTATACCTAAACCTAAGCTCTACCATAACCCTAATCCTAACCCTAAACCTATACCCTAAACCTAAACATAACCTGTACCATAACCCTAACCCTAACCTAACCCAAACCTGTACCATAACCCTAAACCTAACCGTCACCCAAACCTGTACCGTAACCATAACCCTAACCCTAACCCTAATGCGAAACTGTACTGTAACCCTAACCCTAACACTAACTGTTACCGCAACCCTAACCCTAACCCTGACCTAACATGTACGGTAACCCTAAACTTAACCCAATCCCTAACCCTAACCCTAACCCTAAACCTAACCGTCACCCAAACCTGTACCGTAACCATAACCCTAACCCTAACCCTAATGCGAAACTGTACTGTAACCCTAACCCTAACACTAACTGTTACCGCAACCCTAACCCTAACCCTGACCTAACATGTACGGTAACCCTAACCTTAACCCTATCCCTAACCCTAACCCTAACCCTAAACCTAACCGGTACGGTAACCCTAACCCTAACCCTAAACCTAACAGTAACCCTAACCTGTACCGTAACCCTAACACTTACCCTAACCCTAACCCTAGCCTGTACCGTAACACTAATCCTAACCATAACACTACCCATAACACTAAACCACAACTGTAATGCAACCCTAACCCTAACCATAACCATAACCATAGACTTTACCTGTACCTAACACTAAGCGTAATCCTAAACCTTACCTGTACCCTAACTCTAACCATAACCATAATCTCTATGCAAACCTTACCCTAACCCTAACACTAACGCTAACCCTAACCTGTACCGTAACACTAACCTTCCACTATCCCTATCACTAACCCAAAACCTAACCTGTACCCTAACCCTAAACCTAACCCTAATCCTAAGTCTAAACGTAACCTCTACCCTAACCAAACCCTTACCATAATCTCTATGGGAAACCTAACTCTAACACTAACCCTAAACCTACACCTAACCATAACCCTAATCCTAACCTGTACCATAACCCTAACCCTAATACTAACCCTAACACTACCCTAACTTGTATCGTAAATCTAACTCTAACCCTAACACTAACCCTAACCCTAAACTGTACCGTACCCTATCCCTAACCCTAACCCTAACTCTAACCCGATTCTGTACCGTAACCCTAACCCTAAACCTAAACCTAACCATAACCTGTACAGTAACCCTCACCCTAACCCTATCCATAACACTAACCCTAACCCTAACCCTAAAACTAACCTGTACCTTAACAATACCCTAACCCTAACCCTAAAACTATCATGTACCATAACCCTAACCCTAACCATAAAACTAACCCTAACCTGTACCCTAACCCTACAGTAACCCTAACCCTAACCTGTACCGTACCCCTAAAATTAACCTTAACCCTAACCCTAACGGTAACCTATATCGTAACCCTAACCCTAAACCTAACCGTAACCCTAACTTGCACCGTAACCCTAACCCTAACACTAACCCTAACCCTAACCTGTACCGCAACCCTAACCCTAACCCTAACCCTAAACCTAAACCTAACCGGGACCGTAACCCTAAACCTAACCCTAACTCTAACCCTAACCCTAACTCAAACCTAACCTCTACCCTAAAACTAACCCTAACCATAACCTCTATGGCAAACCTAACCCTAACCCTAACCCTAAACCTAAACCTAAACCTAAACCTAAGCTCCACCGTAACCCTAATCCTAACCGTAACCCTAACCCTAAACTTAACATAACCTGTAGCATAACCCTAAGCCTAACCTAACCCAAACCTGTACCGTAACCCTAACCCTAACCGTCACCCTAACCTGTAATGTAACCATAACCCTAACCCTAACCCTAATGCGAAACTGTCCTGTAACCCTAACCCTAACACTAACTTTTACCGCAACCCTACCCCTAACCCTGACCCAAACCTGTACGGTAACCCTAACCTTAACCCTATCCCTAACCCTAACCCTAACCCTAAACCTAACCTGTATGGTAACTCTAACCTGAACCTAACATTAACCCTAACCTGTACCATAACCCTAACCCTTACCCTAACCCTAATCCTAGCCTGTTCCGTAACCCTAATCCTAACGATAACACTACCCGTAACTTAACCCACAACTGTAATGCAACCCTAAACCTAACCATAACCATAACCATAGCCTTTACCTGTACCGTAACACTAAGCCTAACCCTAAACCTAAACTGTACCCTTACTCTAACCATAACCATAATCTCTATGCAAACCTAAACCTAAACCTAACACTAACCCTAAACCTAAACTCTACCGTAACACTAACCCTAACCCAACCCTAAACCTAACCCTAATCCTAACCCTAAAACTAACCGGTACCGTAACCCTACCCTAACCCTAACCCTATCCCTGACCCTACCTGTATCATAACCCTAACACTAAGCTGGAAACTAACCCTAACCTGTACGGTAACCCTACACCTAATCGTAACCCTAACCTGTATCGTAACTGTAAACCTAACCCTAAACCTAAACCTAACCTTAACAGTAAACTATACCGTAACCATAACCCTAAACCTAACTGTAACCCTAACCTGTAGCGCAAACATAACCCTAACCCTAACCCTAACCCTAACCCTAACCCTGACACTAACTAGTACCATAACCCTAACCCTATGGCTAACCCTTCCCGTAACCCAAACCCAGACCTGTACGGCAACACTAACCCTAACCCTAACACTAACCATAACTATAACCATAACCCTTACCTGTACCGTAACCCTAAGACTAACCCTAAACCTTACCTGTACCATAACGCTAACCCTAACCCTAATCCTAACTTCTATGGCATAACTAACCCTAACACTAACCTTAACCCTAAACCTAACCATAACCCTATACCTAACCTGTACCATAACCCTAACCCTAACACTAACCCTAACACTACCCTAACTTGTATCGTAAACCTAACTCTAACCCTAACCCTAACCCTAATCCTAAACTGTACCGTAACCCTATCCCTAACCCTAAACCTAACCCGATTCTGTACCGTAAGCCTAACCCTAACCCTAAACCTAACCATAACCTGTACAGTAACCCTCACCCTAACCCTAACCCTAACACTTACCCTGACCCTAACCCTAAACCTAACCTGTACCTTAACCTTACCCTAACCCTAACCCTAAAACTATCATGTACCGTAACCCTAACCCTAACCCTAAAACTAACCCTAACCTGTACCCTAACCCTAACCGTATCCCTAACCCTAACCTGTACCGTACCCTAAAATTAACCGTAACCATAACCCTAACGGTAACCTATATCGTAACCCTACCCTAAACCTAACCGTAACCCTAACTTGCACCGTAACCCTAGCCCTAACACCAACCCTAACCCTAACCTGTACTGAAACCCTAACCCTAACCCTAAGCATAACCCTAAACCTAAACCTCTACCTAACCGGTACCGTAACCCTCAACCTAACCCTAACTCTAACCCTAACCCTAACTCAAACCTAACCTCTACCCTAAAACTAACCCTAACCCTAACCTCTATGGCAAACCTAACCCTAACCCAAACCCTAACCCTATACCTAAACCTAAGCTCTACCATAACCCTAATCCTAACCCTAACCCTATACCCTAAACCTAAACCTAAACATAACCTGTACCATAACCCTAACCCTAACCTAACCGAAACCTGTACTGTAACCCTAAACCTAACCGTCACCCTAACCTGTACCATAACCATAACCATAACCCTAACCCTAATGCGAAACTGTACTGTACCCTAAACCTAACACTAACTGTTACCGCAACCCTAACCCTAACCCTGACCTAACCTGTACGGTAACCCTAAGCCTAACCCTAAACCTAACAGTAACCCTAACCTGTACCGTAACCCTAACCCTTACCCTAACCCTAACCCTAGCCTGTACCGTAACCCTAATCCTAACCATAACACTACCCGTAACACTAACCCAAAACTGTAATGCAACCCTATACCTAACCATAACCATAACCATACACTTTACCTGTACCCTAACACTAAGCCTAACCCTAAACCTAACCTGTACCCTAACTCTAACCATAACCATAATCTCTATGCAAACCTAAACCTAACCATAACACTAACCCTAAACCTAACCTCTACCGTAACACTAACCCTAACCCTCCCCTAAACCTAACCCTAATCCTAACCCTAAAACTACCCGGTACCGTAACCCTACCCTAACCCTAACCCTATCCCTGACCCTAACCTGTACCGTAACCCTAAACCTAATCGTAACCCTGCCTGTATCGTAACTGTAAACCTAACCCTAAACCTAAACCTAAAGTTAACGGTAAACTATACTGTAACCCTAACCCTAAACCTAACCGTAACCCTAACCTGTAGCGCAAACCTAACCCTAACCCTAACGCTAACCCTATCCCTGACACTAACCTGTACCGTAACCCTAACCCTATGACTAACCCTTCCGTAACCCAAACGCACATCTGTACGGCAACCCTAACCATAACCATAACCATAACCATAACCCTTACCTGTACCGTAACACTAAGACTAACCCTAAACCTTACCTGTACCATAACGCTAACCCTAACCCTAAACCTAAACCTAACACTAACCCTAACGCTAACCTGTACCGTACACTAACCTTAACCCTATCCCTATCGCTAACCCTAAACGTAACCTGTACCGTAACCCTAACTCTAACCCTAACCCTAACTCTAAACCTAACCTCTACCCTAAACCTAACCCTAACCCTAACCTCAATGGCAAACCTAAAGCTAACCCTAACCCTAAACCTAAACCTAAACCTAAGCTCTCGATAACACTAAACTTAACCCTAATCTTAACCCTAACCCTAACCTGTACAGTAAACCTCACCCTAACCCTAACCCTAACCCTAAACCTAAACCTAAACATAAACATAACCTGTACCATAACCCTGACCCTAACCTAACCCTAACCTGTACCGTAACCCTAACCCTCACCCTAACCCTAACCCTAACCTCTACCGTAACCCTACACCTACCCTAACACTGACCTGTACCGTGACCCTAAGCCTAACCCTAACACTAACCTTAACTCTAACCGGTACCGTAACCCTAACCCTAACCCTAACCTCTACCATAACACTAACCCTAACAATAAAACCAACTATACCCTGTACCGTAACCGTAACACTAACCCTAACCTGTACCATAACCCGAAGCTAACCCTAACCATAAACCTAACGCTAACCTAATCCATAACCCTAAGACTAAATGTAACCGTAACCCTAACTTGTTCCATAATCCTAACCCTAACCCTAACCATAACAGTAACACTAACCCTAAGCTGTACCGTAACCCTAACCCTAACACTAATCCCTAACCTGTTCCGTAACTCTAACCCTAACCCTAAACCTAACCATAACATATACCGTAACCCTAAACCTAACCCTAAGCTGTGCCGTAACTCTAACCCCAACCCTAAACCTAACCATAACCTGTACCGTAACCGTAACCCTAACCCTAACCATAACCCTAACCTGTACCGTAGCCCTAACCCTACCCTAACCCTAACCCTAATGCAAACCTGTACCGTAACCATTACCCTAACCCTAACCCTAACCTGTACTGCAACTCTCACCCTAACCCTAACCCTAATCTGTACCGTAACCCTAACCCTAAGCCTCACCCTAACCTTTTCCGTAACCCTAACACTAACCCTAATCCTACCCTTAACCGAAAACCTAACCTGTACCACAACACTAACACTAACGATAACCCTAAACAGTACGGTAACAATAACACTAACCCTAACCCTAACCTGTACTGAAACAATAACCCTAATCATAACCTGTACCATAACCCTAAACCTAACACTAACCCTAATGCTAACCTGTACCATAACCGTAACTCTAACCCTAACATATACTGCAACCCTGACCCTAACCCTAACACTAACCATAACCTGTACGGTAACCCTAACTCTATCCCGAACCCTAACCCTAACCCTAACCTGTACCGTAACCATAACCCTTACCCTAACCCTAACCTTAACCCTAAACGTAATCCTAACAATAACACTAACCCTAACCTGTACCGTAACCCTAACCGTAACCCTAAATCCAACCCAAAACCGAACCCTAACCACTGCCGTAATCCTAACCCTAACAGTAACACTAAAGCTAAACTTAACCCTAAAGTGTCCTATAACCCTAACTCAAACGCTAACCCTACCACAAACACTTACCTGAAATGAAACCCTACCCCTAACCCTAATCTGTACCGTAACACTAAACCTAACCGTAATCCTAATGCTAACCTGTACCGTCATCCTAACCCCAAACCTAACCCGTACTGCAACACTAACTCTAACCCTAACCATTACCCTAACCTGTACGGTAACCCTAACCCTAACCCTGACCCTCACTCTAACCCTAATCTGTACAGTAACCCTAACCCTAACCCTAACCTGTAACGTAAACCTAACACTAAACCTAACCTTATCCCTAACCCTAACCTTTACCCTAAACCTAACCCTAACCTGTACCATAACCCGAACCCTAACCCGAACCATAACCGTAACCCTAAACCTAACCCTAACCTGTACCGTAACCCTAAACCTAACCCTAACCCTAAACCTAATGCCAAACTATACCGTAACCCTAACCCTAAACCTAAACGTAATTTGTTTCTCCTGCTCCTCTCTCCTATCAGACCTGATCCCACACACACCTGTCCCCTTGGTTGTGTTGAAGCCCCCTGGACAGTGGGCAGGGGTGGCAGAGGACAGGAGCGGCACTGCCCTCACTCCCCTCTACTCTCTGTAGCCCCCTGCCCTGCCCGGGATCTGCAAGCCACCTCCTTGATGGTCCCTGCTCTCCTCCTCCTCCCATTTCCCCCTCCCACTACTGTCTGCTGCCCCTCCCTGGGGAGTTGGTGCTTTTTTTTTCCAGGGGGAGGGAGGAGAGGAAGGAGGGGAATCAGAGATTCTGTCCCAGAGAGGGGAAAAGGTGAGATTGGAGAAGGGGCAGAAGCAGGGAAGGCAACGGTAGTACCTTCATAAGGTGAGGTTGTTTGGGGTCAGCCCCTAAACATCGTCCTAATTGAGAATCTGTCAGGGGAAAACAAGTCAAGGGGAGCAAAAGAAGGAGCCACTAGGGCCAGAGGCAGGACAAGAGATGGAATTTTAGGGTGCCAGGGTA
>JAEUCK010008256.1:12500-14103 GCA_017311455.1 Otocyon megalotis megalotis | reverse complement strand
CCCGTTTTCCGAGGCCCGCTGCGGAGGTGGGTCCCGGTCGGACCGGGTGCCACGTTGGGGTGGGCCGGCCGGCCCCGGTGGCGATTCCCGGTGAGGCTGCCTCTGCCCGCGTGGCCCTCCACCTCCCCTGGCCCGAGCCGGGGTAGGGGGACGGCGGTAGGCACGGGCCGGTCCTGAGGGTCGCGGGGGACGGCCTCCGCACGGTGCCTCCGGAGAACTTTGATGATTTTTCAAAGTCTCCTCTCGGAGATGACTGGCGTGGCGGCCGTGGCGGCCGTGGCGGCCGTGGCGGCGTGGCGGCCGTCCCCACCTCCCGCGTATCGCCCCTCCCCCCAACCCCCCCCCCCTTCCCTGGGTCGACCAGATAGCCCTGGGGGCTCCGTGGGGTGGGGGTGGGGGGGCGCCATGGGGCAGGTTTTGGGGACAGTGGCCGTGCCACGGTCCCGGGAGGTCGCGGTGACCTGTGGCTGGTCCCCGCCAACAGGCGCGGCTATTTTCTCGCCTGAAATGAACATTTTTTGTTGCCAGGTAGGTGCTGACACGTTGTGTTTCGGCGACAGACGGACAGACGGACAGACGGAAAAGACAGCCGGTCCGTCGCTCGCCTTAGAGATGTGGGCCTCTGGGCGCGCGTGGGGTTCCGGGCTTGGCCGCGCGGCCGAGCCGGTCCCTGTCGTCGTCGCTCGCTGGAGCCTGAGCTGTCCGCCTGGGCCTGCGCGCCGGCTCTCGCGCTGGACTCCAGGTGGCCCGGGTCGTGGTGTCACCCTCCCTCCGGTCTCTGGCGCCCGAGGGAGGGCGGTGTGGGCAGGTGGCGGTGGGTCTTTTACCCCCGTGCGCTCCATGCCGTGGGCGCCCGGCCGTTGGCCGTGACAACCCCTGTCCCGCAAGGCTCCGTGCCGCGTGTCAGGCGTCCCCCGCTGTCTCTGGGGTTGTCCGGCCGCTCCTGCCCCCTGGGGGTCGAGGGGCTGTGCCGGTGAGGCGGAAGCAGGTCCCCCCGGTCGCCGTCCTCGCTGGGCTTTTGCTCCTCGGGAAGCCCCCTCGGGGCCGCAGCTTGCTGCCGATCGATGTGGTGATGTCGTGCTCTCCTGGGCCGGGCCTAAGCCGCGTCGGACGAGGGACGGGCATCCATGGCGGATGCGACCGCTCTTCTCGTTCTGCCCGCGGGCCCCTCCCTCCCCGGCTCCTCCGCGCCCGGCCTTCGTGGCGGGTGCGCGGGGGGCGCGCGCCGGGGTTGGGGGCGGTGCGGACTCCGGCCCGACCCCGCCCTCCCGCCTTCCCGCCTCGCGGCGCTGGCGGGACCGGGGTCCTCTGACGCGGCGGACACTCTCGCCGGCCTTTCCCCGAAGGGAAGGCCTGGGTCCGTGGCGAGCGGCCGGCCCCGGCGCCGCGCCGCTCCCCGCCCGGTCTGGGCGCGCTTGAGCGCGTTGCGCCCGGCCCTCCGTGGTGCCCCTGGAGCGCTCCAGGTCGCCTCAGGTGCCTGAGGCCGAGCGGTGGCGTCGTTTCCTTCCCCGGCGACTCCCCTCGGGCCGCCGCCGCCGTCGGTGGCGTGTCCGAGGAGCGGGTGGTGGAAGTCGGCAAGGGAGGCGCACCCGTGCCCCTGGCG
>JAEUCK010008256.1:5000-7500 GCA_017311455.1 Otocyon megalotis megalotis | reverse complement strand
TCCCCGCGGAGGCGGGTCGATGGTCGTGGCGGGGGGGGGGCGCGCGCCTCCCCCCGCCTTCCCGCCTTCCGGCGCCGGTCGTTCCCCCGGTGGCCGCGTCGCCCCGCACGGGGTGCCCTCGGCGCGTCTCGGGGCGCGTGCGACGCGGCGGCGGTGCCCCCCCCGCGGTGTCGTCGTCGTCGTCCTCCTCCTCCTGCGGGCGTCGGGTCCGCCCGTCCCCGCCGGGGGGGTGGGGGGGAGCCTCGGCTCACGCGGGGGCGCCCTGCCGCCCGGCGCGCGCCTCCCGCCGCCCGCCCTGGACGGTTCTACCGCCAGGCGGGCGTCCGCGGCGCCGTCCCCGCCCTCCCGCTCGGCGCGTCTCCCTCTCCCACCCCGGCCCAACCCCCCGCCTCTGGGGCCTCGGGGCCCGGGTCCGGTCCTCCCCTTCGCCGTCGCCGCCGCCGCCCCCCCAGCCCTGCCCGCTCACGCCCCGCTTCCCGCTCCGGCCCCCCCCGCCCTCCGTGGCGAGACGGGGCCCGGGTCGCGGTTGTGGGCAGGGCCGGGGGTCGGCCGGCCGGCCGGCCGGGTGTTTTCTCCTAAGGCGAGGTGGTGGCTCCCGGGGGTGTTCCTCGGAAGCCAGGGGATCCGGCCGGCCCCGCCCCCCGTGGCTTTTGGGGGCGGGGAGAGACCGGGGAGAGAGCGAGAGGGAGGCTGGCGTCGGGCGGTGGCGGGCCCCGTGTCGTGGCGCCCGCCGGGCCCCCTGGTCCGTCACGGGCCGGCAGCGTCGGGGGCTCGCGCCCCTCGCCGGTGGTGTCGGCCGCGGCCGGCCGGGGGAGGGTCGGCGTCGGGGTGGCGGCGGCGGCGGCCTGTGGCCTCGTTCCCCCGCCTCGCCTCGCCTCGCCTGTCCCCTCCAGCCTCTGTCCAGGTACCTAGCGCGTCCCGGCGCGGAGGTTTAAAGACCCCTTGGGGGTCGCCCGTCCGCCTCGGGTCGGGGCGGTCGGGCCCGCGGGGAGGGGAGAGTCGGTCCCCTCCCCCGGCCTCCACCGCCTCGGTCCCCGCCGCCCCGTGGGGCGTGCGGCGGGTCGCCGCGCCACCCGTGCGGTCCGCGCGGCCGCCGGGAGGGGGCTCGCCCCCCGCCCGGTGGCCGTCGGGCCGCGTCCGCGTGCGCGTGCGCCCCCCCGCGTCCACGGTGTGGCGTGGGGCGGGGCAGGTGGGAACCCCCTGGGCGCCTGTGGGGTTGTCCGCGCTCACCCCCCGTGCCCGCGCGGGCGCGGGGGCGGCGGCCGGACGCCCCGTCGTTCGTTCGTTCTTCCGACCCTTCCGACCTAGTCGGAGTCTGATCTCGTGGTGTCCGCTGGCCGGCCAGAGGCGCCCTCCGGGGATGTGCCGTGCCAGGGAGGGGGGCTTTCCCCTCCGCTCGAAACTCGTACGACTCAGCGGTGGATCACTCGGCTCGTGCGTCGATGAAGAACGCAGCTAGCTGCGAGAATTAATGTGAATTGCAGGACACATTGATCATCGACACTTCGAACGCACTTGCGGCCCCGGGTTCCTCCCGGGGCTACGCCTGTCTGAGCGTCGCTTGGCGATCAATCGCCGCCCCTGGTGGCGGCGCGGCTGGGGGTTCCCTCGCAGGGTTCGGTCTGCCGTGCCCTCCGTCCCCCTAAGAGCAGACGCGGTGGCCGCCTCCGCGGGCCTCCCTCGCTCGCTCGCTCGCCCCCGCTCCCCTCCCGTGCCCTTCTGCCGCGCCCGGTCCCGGCCGCCCGCGCCCCCGCACCCGTGCGGTGCGTGGGAGCCGGGTTCGGGCTGGCGGCGGGGCCGTGGTGGGGCGGGCGGTGGGTGGGTGGGGGGTGGTGACGTGAGAGGCGGTTGCCCGCCCGCGAGAAAAGGAGAGAGGCGAGAGCTCGCGCCGAGGAGGGTCGCGGCGGCTGCCGCCGCGGTCCCCTCTGGGGGAGATCCCTCGCGCCGCACGCGGCCTCGGGGTCGCCCGGGTCGTGCGTTTGGGGCGGGGGAGCGGGGGGTGTGTTGTTGCGGTCCCGCGCCGCCGCGCGTCCGGTGTCCGCGCCGCCCCTCCCCTCCCCTCCCCTCCCCTCGCCCTTTCCCGCCGGCGTTCCCCGGCCGCCTTCGCCCTGTCGGGGCGGCTCGCGCCGAGGCCGAGTCGCGCGCGCGCGGGGCCGCGCCCCGGGGCCGCGTGCCCCGGCGGCGGCCCGCGGGACGCCGCGGCGCCGCCCGCCGCTGCGCGCTTCCGCCCCCCCCCCGGGTCGTGGCCGCGCCGCGCCGCGCCGTTGCGCCCCGCCCGAGCCCGCGGTGGGTCGCGTCGGGGTCGACGGGGGCGGAGGGTGGCGTCCGTGGGAGGGACGTCGCGCGCGAGGAGAGGGAGGCGTGTGGGGCCGGCTCGTCGCGCGGGGCGGCGGGCGAGGGCGTCGCGGGCCGGCGGTCGGGGGCGACCGCCGCGCCCCGTCGACGTCCGGCCGCTCGCCGGCCCGCCGGCTCTCCCGCCGGCGCCCGCGCCCCCCTCCCC
>JAEUCK010008255.1:0-37174 GCA_017311455.1 Otocyon megalotis megalotis | reverse complement strand
GATAAGCTCTGAAAATCATGGCTCCATAATCAAGTATTTAAGGAAACCGCCCCCATGACGAGAAGCAGTAGAAACTAGAAACGAGTGTCCGGCTGGAAGACGTGGAATTGATCAAGTGCACAATATGTGAGTGCATCGAATATGAAGACCTAAAACAGGATCGAGGACCAAGAGACTTAAAGTGACCAAGTGGATTTGAACAACAGCGACAGGAACCTTTTAAACACAGTCAACGTTTCTATAGCTTTCACTCCTCATTCTTTTGGTCTTGATGGAGCCTTTCCCCTCCGCCTTCTGACTCCCTTGGTGGGCGTTCTGATCTGAGAAGCATCTTTCCCACTCACCGTTTGGCCAATTTGCTCTTCACAGCCTGGCTACCTACCCGACACTGACCCCTTGCCTGTGGCCCCACATCCTTCCCCAGGGTTTTCTCATGCTTTCTGCTAACACTCAGCCCTGTCCTCCAGCCTCCCCCATGCCCATGCCCACAGCGTTTCCTTTGCATCCTGTTTTCTCAAGTCTTGCTTCCTTTTCCCTCTCCACATTGGTATCAAAATTCAGGCTATGAAATGGAGTCATCGCTGACTATTAGAGGAGCTGTAAAATCCCTGTCCTCCCTGTTTCATCCATGCGTTAGGGAATTTAAGTGAATTTGTTGACAATTCAGGAAATTCTGCTGTGACTGAAAGAGCTGTATTTATCTGTTCTCTTCATGAGGTTAAAACCTGCCAGGTCATCAGATGATCTCACAGCCACGCAGTCTGACATTTCCTGCCGAGCCTTTAATGTTTTGGACATTCTTCACCTGATGTCCAGCTGCACTTTAAAAACTCAGGCATTGGGATCCCTGGGTGGCGCAGCGGTTTAGCGCCTGCCTTTGGCCCAGGGCGCGATCCTGGAGACCCGGGATCGAATCCACATCGGGCTCCTGGTGCATGGAGCCTGCTTCTCCCTCTGCCTGTGTCTCTGCCTCTCTCTCTCTCTCTGTGACTATCATAAATAAATAAAAAAATAAAAAAAAAACTCAGGCATTGAGTGCCCCATGTTCAAAGACTACCCCTGGGGGAGCTTGGTAGCTAAAAGTCCACGTGAAAACCGTATAAAGCATACCAAAAAACAGTCCCACATACAAAAGCAGTCTAACTTCCTGCACATTTATGAGGAGCTGAAGAAGGGATGTGATCAGACGCCCTGGATCTTGAAAATTCATCCAAGATACTGTTCTCAGTAGTGTTTGTCAAGAGAAGGGAGAGAATTACCTCACTAGCATCGCGAACTTAGTTCCCTTGAAGTCTAGCTGTTTCAACCCCCGGTCAGCGAGATGTTACAAAAGCCACCTGATTTCCTGGAATAGCAAACTCCTCAATATTTGTGCACAGAAGGACCCACTTGCCTAAATAAGTAAATACGAATGGATTGCAGCAAAATGTCTAAGAGCTTTCATTCAGACAAATGGCAGGGCCAAATAGTGGACTGAGAAACCCAGCCCCTCATTCCCACAATAGGACACTAGGTATCCACTTAAGAGTGAGTCTGTTTGATTTCAGGGCCAAATCTATGGCTTTTGTGTCTTTAACTCTTTTTAATTTAGGTTGTCTTCCCTTAAATAAAATAAATTAGGAAGACCTGCAAGTTACAGCATTCTGACCTCAGTATTGGGAACTCCAGGGTCAGCCCTTCAGTATTGGGAAGAATCATTCTCTGGAGTTTGCCAAGATGACAGGAACTGTCCAAACTGGACCTGGAGTAAAGGTAGCCTTTTTCTGAGAGGCTCGGGCCTGGACTCTACCTCAGCTTAATCACTGTGACCTTGAGCAAGTTTGTCCATCCTTTCTTTTTACTTTTTTTTTTTCCAAATATATGCAAAAGCCAATTACACAACAAAAACAATGGTTGCCAGGGACTGGGGTAATGAGGGGTGACCGCTAACGTGTATGAGTTTTCTTTCTAGGGTGACGAAATATTCTCAAATTACATAGTGCTGATGATTACACAACTCTGCGTATACGAAACACGGAACTGTGCTCTTTAAAAGGATGAGTTTTATGATATGTGAACTATATCTTAATAAAGCTGTGTTTTTCTTTTTAATTCAGTGTGGGCAGTGCCGTACAATGCATTTCCATGTAGCCATCACTCAAGCTCTACAGTTTGCTACTCGTAGCCAATCTTACTTACCTACCCCCCCAGCCACTTTCCCCTCTCTTGGATGATTCTGAAGCAAATCTCAGATCTTTATCTGTAAATCTTTCAGTATGTGCATTTGAGAGGTAAGGGCATTTTAAAAAACAAAATCATAACATAATTACATCTAAATATACACGGAAGCATCAAATTGAAGTTAATAGACTCCCACCCTGGAAACATGAACCTCGGCCTCAGCTCCGTAATGCCTGCCTCTTCCTCATCGGAGATTGCAGACAACTCACACCCACCAACGTGGAGGCACCAGTGGGGCCAGAAGAAAGCAGCAGCCAGGAGGCACACCCACGAAAGATGTCCAGATTCACTTTCAACAACATGGAAATCACCTGCCGGTTGGTAGAGGCTTTTACCTTACAAGTATCACTGGCTATGTGCCTTGCAGGAGTACCCGCTTTAATGATTCGTCTTATCTGTAAAGACTAATAGGATAAAATCCTCCTGCTAGTCCAGGCTGTCATTCATAACCTCAGCCCTTATGACTCATTGCTCTTTCATCTGAATCTGCTTGGTTTTTGGTTTCCTTAAATGGAACTTGCTAATTCCATCCTTTTTTTTTTTTTTTTTGCACATTCACAGTGCTGCAGCTAGGAACAAGCTCTGCCTCTCTACCGATCGGCCCCTGCTTCTCCTATCTTGCCTTCCTCGTGAAGCCCTCCCTAAATACCTCCCCATTCTCCCATCTCTGTCCGCTTCTCTGTGGACCTCCACTTTGAGCTTGTTGCTAAGTCAGCTTGGGTTCATTCTGTGGGGTCATTGTTCCCTCCCTGTTATGCGCTCCCATCTGCAGCACGTCCATTACTTGGCCCGGAAGTTAAATTCCAACAATGCTAACAATTTAAAATATGGATCGTCTCAGCCAGAAATCAGTCAGCTATTTACACCAGTAAATCCTTCCTGGTGTCCTGACTGGTGAGGCCTTCCTACATGGGGATGGATGCCCAGCAGACCCGACGGCGAGTGGGCGAGTGCTCTCACGGCAGGAAGGTAGCAATGGGAGAGGCCACCTGCTGGAGACTCGAGCCAAGCCAGGCTCGGAAGAATGGGTGCCAGTTCGTTTGAATGAAATAAAACTGTGAATGTGCCTCACGAGAAGTCTTCTTCCCTATAGGTTCCCACTGAGTGTTTAGTCTGAATTTAGGGAAAGTAAAAAAAGACTTAGCAAGTAATGCTGAGCTGCAATGAGCTAGTGTTGTGGCTTTCAAATTCAGAGGGTGGGTGGGTGAGATTTAAGAGATAATTTAATCGAACCAAAAGGTGCTCAGCAGAGCCCTGGTACAGAGTCAGAACTCAGAAAATGGTCATCTTAAAGTTTTGTGAGCAAAGAGCAGGAGGTGGGCGTGGGGTCAGAGCAAGGAGCAGTGTGCTTCAGAGGACAGATGAGCTGGGACTAGGTCCTTTAGGGCATTACCCTCGACTTGTTTTCTCCCGGCCGTTTGCGGGGCAAGTTTAGGAAGCAGGAAGGAAGAGTCGTTGACCATGATCACAAATTTGGCCTAGTGGCTTCTAATCAGGAGAACGAGCTCGGTCTGTGTAGTGGCAGTCGTTCACGGTCTTTGTGGGGAGGAGAATGTGGAGCGTTCGTAACGCCGAGCTTTCAAAGTAGGAACTTCACCCTATAAAGCAGAAGAGCATTTTTTTTTATTCTTTTGTGGTTTCACATAGCAGATGTGTGACAATCTCTACTTATAGACCCAGTGACATGCCAGGCATCGAGGAGTGAGCGCGGCCTGGATTTCTTTTGCGTCCCCATCAGCCCTTTTATTTTACTCTCATCGCGCTTTCCAGAAAGTTTGCCTGCTGGGAGAATCGTTTTGACAATTTCCCGTGTTGTCAGCTCCATAGAATCCAGTTTCTGAGAAGCGGCCAGAGGCATGCAGTGACATTGCATAATCCTCCTGTGAAGCCGGAGATATCAGGCGGAGAGCTCACGGGAGCCGGTTCACACCAAGATGAAAGGAGCAGGCGTCATGGATGGTGCACCCAAGGTGAGTGCGGGGCCCTTTGGAGGAGCAGGGGGCAGAAACAGCCCGCTATGGTTAAGGACAGTGATGGATTTTTAGCCCCAAGCTTCTAAGGAAGTCAAAAAAGTCAATAGTAATGAATACTAGTAACATGTGAGTTAGAGATGGAAAAGTTTCATGTAAGTCTAAGTGCGGAGAAGATACGTGCTCTAACGCCCCTACCAGTGAGGCTTGATTCAGAGGTGGATGAAAATGACTTCCCAGCGGAAGCCAGTTTATGGGGTTGATAACACAACCCAACCATCCCTTTGGGTCCACTCACCTTCTAACAAACTTCTCAAGCAAGATGCGAGTCTCGGCCTCAGCCCACCCTGACCTCTCTTCCCTCTGGACCCTGCAGGCCCTTAGTGTCACTCCAGGTGGCCTGGGTGATTCTGTGTCCCTTTCCAGGAGCAGAGTCCAGATCTGGCTTCAGCCTCCCGTGCTGAGTCCATAGGGGGCATTCTACAGGCTATTTCCCAGGAACTTCTGTACTGATACGTGTGAGTGGGGCTCAAGTCTGTGGCACGCATCGAAAAAGATTCGCCACTTAGAAAGTCGCAACGGCTGCTTGAAAGGAAAAACAGCTAGGACACAAGGAAAATGAAGTCTGAGGATTATCTTGCTATACCTTTTTAAAATCTGAACCAGAACAGGAAAAAAAATTACTAAAGAGGAAGCTTGCTTATGAATTACATATATGTTACTTATTATTCAAATAATAACAATGGATGTCTCTTGATGGCCAACAAGCCCATGACAGCCTCTCTTATATGGATTGTCTGTAAATATCTAAGCTACCCTAGAATTTTGTACTCAACTATTTTCTTTGAAAAATGTTTAAACCATTGGAAAAATGTTTAAACCATTGGAAAACTGGGGTCAGTTAATTCAGGTAACCCCTGTATAGCCTTTATGTAGATTCACTGTTCGTGGCGCTTTGTCACATTTGTCTGCATCCATTTGTATTTATTTAGACCCACGTGTACAGACAGTTTGTTGTGATTGTTGTTAAAACGATTTGAAAACAAACTGTAGGCATTATGACACCTCACCCCTAAATGACACTTCACCT
This sequence comes from Otocyon megalotis megalotis, assembly GCA_017311455.1. Classification (NCBI taxonomy): domain Eukaryota; kingdom Metazoa; phylum Chordata; class Mammalia; order Carnivora; family Canidae; genus Otocyon; species Otocyon megalotis. The sequence continues at coordinate 31,894 of JAEUCK010008255.1, read as the reverse complement.
CAATAGGTGTCTCCTAAAAACAAGGACATTCTTCTACACAACTCCAATATGATGACAGGCAAGAAAATTTAACATTGAATTAATAACGTCTTTCTCATACTCAGTCCACATAATGGCAGTATGTCTTCAGCTCCTCGTCCAGATGTAACCTCAGCTCAGGGTTTTGGGGTTCCCCTACAAAACTGCCAATGCACATATGATATGATCTGTGTTTTAAAAGGCTTTCTATAAAAAAATAAAATAAAATAAATAAAATAAAAGGCTTTCTATAAATAGGAGCACTAACTGAGCACTAACTGTTGAGCTTCTCACCTTTTACAATTAAGAATATGTATTAGAGTTCCTTTTATTTTAGCACAACTGAGCTCCTTGATTATTGTTCATTGATTGGTTTTTATTAGATGGTGACACAAGGCAGTCAGGGGTCATACCACGTAAAGCAGTTCTCCGCTTTGGTGCATTTGGCTCTGAAGCACTCTCGCGTTCATCAGGGGCACCCCAGAACACCTCTCATACCCTGAAGGTGGCCCGTGGCCAGTGGGTCGTGACCAGTGATTGCCCCGTCACACTGTCCCCTGATGCTGCTGCTCGCCACACAGCAGTTCTGTGTCAGTAGAGTCTTCACCTTAGTTCCCAGCAGCTGTTGTGTAGTTAGTTCTCTGACTCTCATTAGGTTTTTTCCTAATTCTCTTGTAAAATTCAAGAGAAAACCGAAAATAAATATTATGATATTAGTGGTAGGAAATGCTGGGCTCAAGCGGTACATTTGCAGCAGAGAGGGGAACCTGTCGTGTGTGGCAAGGTGGTCCTTCTAACATGTCCTTCGTTGGCTTACTGGACTGTAGCTGGTTGACTCTGTTCAACTCCATTCAAGAAATGATGGAGAGTTTGGTCTAACAGGGTGAAGAAGTGATTTTATTTTTTATTTCTTATTTTTTTGAAGAAGTGATTTTATTATAGGTAAGCCCTTATTTGGGATTTTGGGTAGTTTCAAAAGTGCCTTATTTATGAAAATGGAGTCTGCATGTACTTTATTGGTGGAGTCCCATGTGTTACAAATTGTGTTCACATCTGAGTATGCCTGGGTTTATGTGTGTGTACACGTGTGCCCGTGAGTACAGGCCATTAGAGGTGACATTGAAATTAGCATCTTCGGGCACAGGCAGCTTTGTCTCATTGAGGTAAATGTCCAGGAATTAAAGGAGAACTACAGAGCAGATAAGCACGGTGTCTGTCTTCCTTCACTTTCTGAGAATTTCTGAAACTCGATTCTACTCTAAACCGGTTTTATCACAGTGTTTTCTCTACACGCTGTACTTTCTTCTGTCAATATGGCTGTATGCGCACTTGGTTTTCTGAAGAGAGTTTTCAAACAGATGTCTTTCTCCTGTTGCTGAAGGATGGATGTCCAGAGAACTGATCAAAATAATATTTATGTTTTACGCACATTTAAATGTTCTTAGATGTCCTTAACATTTCAGAGTCAGCCTCGAGCAAAGAGCAAATATCCTTTAGCCCTCTTCCCTCCCAATCCTGGGTGGAGTGGTCCGAGAGCCCCTCAAGAAGAGTCACAGGAAAGACATAGAATTTTTTTTAAGATTTTATTTATTTATTCATGAGAGACACAGAGAGAGAGAGAGAGAGGCAGAGACACAGGCAGAGGGAGAAGCAGGCTCCATGCAGGGAGCCCGATGTGAGACCTGATCCCAGAACCCCAGGATCACGCCCTGGGCCAAAAGCAGGCGCCAAACCGCTGAGCCACCCAGGCATCCCAAAGATGTAGAATTAAAATCGCCAACATTCCCAGGGCTGGTATAGACACCAACAGACCCAAAAGTGAAGTGTCTGCCACTTGCCAGACCCAACTGCTTCAGTGCTTCCAGGCAAGAGCAGTGGGGATGTCATTTGTGGGTGGGGGACAATGCAGGCTCTCCTTGTGCCTTAGAACCTCTGAGGTGGGCAGCAACACATTTAACTCAGGCTTTGTTGAGGAGCAGCAAGTAGGAATGTATGCAGAGAACTTACTACAGCCACAAGGCCAGCCTGACCCCTCCCCCCCACCACACCCCCTCACCTCACTTCCTCCCCTTCCTCTGCCTTGGGATGTTCTGTTTGGGGACTGGATCACATGGATCCCCACAAGCATCTTCCACACTTGCTCACTCGATTGCTCAACTCCTCTCTGGACCACCCCATCCAAGTCACATCCCCACCCACACCCTCCCTGGTCATTTTCATCCTCCACCTCCTCTTCATTAATCAACATCTGAAATCATCCCTCTCAATTGTTTCTCCCTTTGTTCATCATCTGTCTTCCCCTCTGAAGTGTCAGCTCCATGAGGGACAGAGCTGGGCTTTTTTTTTTTTTTTTTTAAGATTTTTAAAATTTATTCACAAGAGACAGAGAGAGAGGCAAAGACACAGGCAGAGGGAGAAGCAGGCTCCAGGCAAGGAGCCGGATGCGGGACTTGATCCCAGGACCCCGGGATCACGCCCTGAGACAAAGGCAGACTCTCAACTACTGAGCCAAACAGGCGTCCCAGAGCCGGGCTTTCTTGTTCAGTGCTGCGTCTCTAGCAGCTACAGCAGTACCTGCTCATAATAGGTGCCCAATAAACACTTTGCATATGTGCGTGTGAATGAATGGGAGGTTACAGAGAGAGCAGATAGAGCCCTTGCCACACAGCCCTGCCCTGCCACGAGGTCAAAGACAGCACTTCCTAGTTGTCAGACATTTGGGAACTGAGGCCGCCCCTGACTCTAACTGCCTAACCTCAACCTGGCCCCAGCCTGACCCACTCAGTGTAGACTCTTGAGAACTGGCCCCCGCTGCTCCCATGGTCAGATGTTGCCTTAGATCTGAGCTTTCACAAGAACCTGTGACCTCCCTGTGACCTGGTCAAGCAGCTCCAGCCCTTCACTTGCCTTACAAGGCAAAAGAGCCCAGATACAACAGCCAGCTTCAAAACACAATTCACTGTCCCCTGTTTAGCCTTCTACCTAGCGTGTAGTTATCAGGTGGTGGCCTTTGGATGACCAACACAGAGCCGATGTTCCAGTGAGGTCAGAGAGTCAGTAAATGAGTCAACGGATGCAAGGATTTCAGGTGGTGATAACAGCCACACAGAAAATGAAACAACGTAATCTGATAGAAATCATGGATAGAAAAGGACGTCTCTGCAGACCTCAGTGATGACAGAAGCATTCCAGACAGAGGAGACAGCAAATGCAAAGGCCCTGTGGTGGGAATGAATGAGGCATAGTGAAGGATCCTTTAAAAAGCCAGTGTCAATAAATAAATAAATAAATAAATAAATAAATAAATAAATATAAAATAAAATAAAATAAAATAAAAAGCCAGTGTCGTTGGGACAGGAGGACAAGGAGAGAGAGTGGGCACAAATGAGATTAGAAGGGTCAGCAGGGTCCTGTTCACAGAGGACCTTGTAGGTCCTATGAGAACTTTGAGGTGCATTCTAACTGCAAAGGAAGCCACTGGCCTATTTAAGGCAGGAGATGACATGGTCTGATTTGTGTTTCTAAGACATCCCTCAGGCTGCTATCCAACAACTAATGGACTGTTGGCCAGGAAGAGCATAGCAAAGCGAAGGGTGAGGAGGCAAGGGTGGATGGTCTCTCTTTCCATTCTGGAGACTGCCGTGGGGTCCTCAGGGGACGCAGACAAAAATTGCTTGCCCTGCCTTCTGGAAAAAAACTTTTGACAATTGAAATTGTCAGAGGATATGAACAGAAAGAATAGTAAATAAAGGTATAAATAGCTTTTATTGAACTACATGTGGTACACACCTTTTTTTTTTTGAAACCAGTGTTTTTCTTTTTTACCAACCTTATTTCCAGACAATATACCTTTCATCCATTCACCAAATATAAAGTGCTTTGCCCTGTGCCACACACTGTTCTAAATGCCACAAAGGACAAAAGCATCTAGGCCCCTTTTCTACATATAATAAACTGTCGTTTTAGTAGTAAAAAGTCGTCCCATGATATGACCACTCTTGTTTAAGAACTTTTATTCTCATAACACTATATTTGCCAGAGAGCTCACTATATTTAAAAAAAAAAAAAGAAGAAAAAAAGTTAAACAGAACACCCTCACGAGCCCAAAAGTTACCGGACTATTCAAAGGAAAGTGGCCTGCACGATAATCAAATGGGGAAGCAGCCGTAGAAACAGAACATGGTCATTTTGGAACTAGAATGACTAAGGGAGGAAATGACAAGTGCCTAGAGGGGAAATAACTTCAAAGGATGGAGGTAGGAGGCGGGTAGAAAATATGCTACACAAGTGATATTCGGACACTCCAAAATGAGTTGCAAAAAGGGGAAATAAATATTTTAGGAACCATTTCCAACTGTATTGCTCAGAAGCCATTTGTGGATTGGAATGGAAGAGGACTCTTGTGTCCACACCATGGGAGCCGAGTTAATGCCAAGAAGGCAGCACATCCTGCACCCGGGACAGCATCCCGGGCTCCTGCATAAGGGCTTGGCAGCCTCTGCAAACCCCTCTGGGGAACGCGTGAGAACCTCTGAAAAGTTATCCGTGGGCCAGTCTGGGGTACCCGTGTGGCCACTCACTCCACAGAGAATGTCTCCGTGCGTATAGAAGTTACTGAACGTACAGCATTGCTCTTTTCCTTAAAGGGTTGCTTCTCCTTAGAATCAAAAGCAGCCTTGGCTACACATGTGTTACAGGCAGTCCGTCATCTGGGGAGAAGAAAACAGAAGAAATGAGATAAGAACGCAGTAGGGTCTTTCTCCCTTGGAGATGTTTGCCCCCTGGTTAGCAAAAAGTAAAAAGAGCTTTGTGGGATAGTCACTCCAGGTTCAGAATTCAAACCTGCCCGAGGTAGAAAGGGCAGGAGAGTCCGTTATAGATAGTGAGCCCTTTAAATTGCTTTGTTCCTACATGAATGTTGCCCAAAGTAAGGAGATAATCAGCAAGCACGGTGAGATCAGCACACAGCCGTCTCCAATCTTCCATATGGTCTCCCCTGTAAGACCTGCGATGGGTTTATCTGTAGCCCGTTACTGATGACAAAATGAATAAGGCCAGGGACTGAAATAAATCCACACCCACAGACTGGGAGACCCACACCTTAAATAATAGGGTAGCTCCTTGCTTTCCTAACACCCCATAAAAATGACCCTGGGGGATGGAGAACTTGGTGAATAGGCATGAACCTTCCCTTATTTTTCTGTGATCCGTTAAATGGCTTGGGCCGGCTTTGATTTCTCCTTGATCAATCAGACAGAAAAAAAATAAAATCACACCCTGCGGGGACCTTGATTGCTGCCACACAAGATGATTTTTAGGTGCAGGATACAGATAGAACCTTTTTCGTAATGTCAGTTATGTATTCTGATGCGCGTTAGAAAACACTTAAACCAGGGGCCCCTGGGTGGCTCAGTGATTGAGCCTCTGTCTTCAGCTCAGGTTGGGGTCCCGGAGTCCCGGGATCGAGTTCCGCATCAGGCTCCCTGCAGAGAGCCCTGCTTCTCCCTCTGCCTGTGTCTCTGCCTCTCTCTGTGTCTCTCATAAATAAATAAATAAAATCTTTTTAAAAACCACCTTAAACTAGCTCATCAAAGTGTAATTTTATAGGTAACGTTGCTTAGGGAGAGTTGCCTTTAATTGGCTTCAAGTAACATTTCACTTTAAGTTAAAAAAACCTCCAGACAGCAGGTGGATGTGGGGAAAAGCAAGCTGTCGGTAGACACAGGATGTTGAAGCTCAGTCTCAGGCAAAGTGTCCTCCTCATCCGAGGCGGTACGATCGCACAGAACACTTTGCTGGATCTCCCCTGCCTTTCATCTTCTTTTCCCCTTAAAAAAAAAGAAAAAGAAAAAAAAAACAGAGAAAGAAAGAAGGAAGAGAGGAAAGGGAGCTAAGAAGGGAAAGAACCTACCTGCGGAGGCCCCGAGAAGTTCCCAGTTACTCGCCCTCCACCCTCCATGAGCTTCTCAAGAGCGAAGGCGGAACCTCAACCACCTCCAGAAGTTCCTTCCAACTTCTCTTTTGCCCAAACGAGGTACCTTCATCAATGATCCAGGGACATGGCTGGCAAGGGGTGAACATGAAGGGGGACAGAGAGGAACAGATGCGGATGCTGGATCTCCAGGGCACTATGGGCTGTCGAACACGGTTTGCTAGAACATGGACCCGTCCTGGGCCGTAGCTTTACAGAATCAGTTACTGGAAGGCCTGGTGTCTTGTTGCGTCCTTTCAATCCCGGGGCTAGATCAAGCGGACCTGGTGCCCCTCGCTCCCCCCAGCACACGTTGCCAGACATACAGTAGGTGCTTAATGTGTAGCTGTCAAACCAACGAAGCGCTACAAGTGCCTTCTAGCGAGGTTCTCACAAGTAGGGGAAGCATATTCAAACGAGTCAATCTGGTCAAGACCCAAACCTATTGGAAAACCACCTATTCAGGCATTAGGGAAGAAAACATTTCCTTTCCATGGGGGTGGCTTTGGAATTTTTTTCTGGCCAGTCACTTCCCCAAAGTCCTTCTGCCGCTACGGAAGTCCTGTGACGAGGGGCTTTCTCCTCTGAACTGTCAGGAAGAATTTAAAGTTGGAGACACCAGAGTCCGACGTTACGGTGGAGAAAGCACATCCAGCTGGTGCATTTTCACAGACGATGCCATCATCCAGGGCCGTTTTTACAGGTGTTAGGAAGACAAGGAATCACTCTTAAGTTTTTCTTTTTCTCTTCTATTATCTTCACATTTCTGAGCCCCCCAGGGTTATTCCCCCCACAAGGCTACTTGAACCCAGATGGGGGCGGGCAGTCAGGGAGCAGGTGGAGGGGATGCATGGTGTGGCCAGACCCATCCTTCCCGGGCCCCTGGGCGCAGCCCACACCTGCTGACGGGAACAGCTGCGGAGCTGCACGCGTCCACGCCCCAGCGTGAGGCCCACGCGTCCGTGCCCACGCGTCCCTGCACTCCGGCACAAACTGCCCCCGGAGAACTTCCCTCCCCACGCGCTTCCTGGCCGTGCTTTCCAGATACGGAATGATCACCTTTACAGATCACCTCTGTAAGGGACCAAGATGAAGGTGAATGTGAGTATCTGAGTTTCTCTCTCCGGATATCCGTGTCTTGCAACTATCCAAGTGTTTGGGACTCTAACCGTGTAAAGGGATCCGTGACTTGTTATTTCAAGTTTTTTCCCCATGTTAAGGGAGGAGGTAATGCTGTTCCTCAAATAACTGTCACCCCAGTGGAAGTAACTGAAAGTTGCTCCATGGCCCATGTTTTGAAACCAAAAAGAGAATTTATATTTTGTTTAAAAAGCTATATTCTACTAGGTTAAATTTTTTTTTTTTTAAGCTTAAGTGTGATACTAGACGTAAAGGTAATTGGGGCAAGGGTGGGGTGGGGATGGAGGTGTTCCAGTATGTCACCTCCAGTTCAATGACTTCGGGTGACTCTCTCCATATTCTGGAGCCTTCCATCGCAGAACTCGTCCACTTTTTCAGAGGGGCTGCTGGAGCCGAAGCTCCCCGGCCTCCCCGGCCTCCCTGGCCGACAACAGCAGCTTTTCCTCAGAGTCTCTCCTTTACCCACTTTGCTGAGTCTTTAAAAATTCGCTCCAAGAGAAGCAGCTCTTCTGTATGTGTAGGATGATGCAAGAAGTTGCATGGCTGTCACCTCATTAAAAAAAAAAAAAAACAGAAACAAAAAAACCCCAAGTATTTCCGAGGCAAACATGCAGATTATCGAGCGGAGCTGTCCCGAGCGCCACAGCGCGGCAAACTAATCCTGTCACCACATCAGGCGTGACAAATGGGACGACAGCAATTGAATATGGTCCCGGCTCCCAGGGCGAGTTCTGAGTATGAACTAGACCGTTTTGCTCTCTGCCGTGACGCTTAGTTCCCTATACCTAGTGGAGTTGTGCTCTTTGATGTAAGTGTCGCTGTGGAAAGCTACTGAAACCCGCGGGGGAAACCAGAAATTAGGGCACCAGCTTCTTCCTTGGACGCTTGTTCCAAAGGGAGATGCTTAAAGGGGAGAGAGGGGGCGCCCGGGGTGGCTCAGTCAGTTTAGCATCTGCCTTCGGCTCAGGTCGTTATCCTGGGGTCCTGGGATTGAGTCCCATGTCGGCCCTGGGATCGAGTCCCAGGTCGTGATCTCAAGGTCCTAGGACCAAGTCCCCCATTGGTCCTGGGATGGAATCCCAGGTCATGATCTCAAGGTCTTGGGATCGAGTCCCAGATCATGATCTCAGGGTCCTGGGATCGAGTCCCAGGTCATGATCTCAGGGTTCTAGGACCGAGTCCCCCATTGTTCCTGGGATGAAATCCCAGGTCATGATTTCAGGGTCCTGGGATCAAGTCCCAGATCATGATCTCAGGGTCCTGGGACCAAGTCCCCCATTGGTCCTGGGATTGAATCCCAGGTCATGATTTCAGGGCCCTGGGATCAAGTCCCAGGTCATGATCTCAGGGTCCTGGGATCAAGTCCTCTCTGTCTTAGATAAATAATAAATAAAATCTTAAAAAAAAAAAAAAGAGGTAAGAAGGAAGGAGGGACAAATGGAAAACAGGAAATGGGGTGAAGGGCAAGGAAAGGAAAAGGAGGTGATCCCATCTCAACTGCAGACCTCAGGACACAGCCCCAGGAGAAGGAAGTAGGCCATCTCGCCCCGTCCCCCGTGTTACAGGTGCCACAGCAGCTCTGCTCTCTTGCTGCGGCTCCTCCTGGGTTTTGCTGTCTATGGCATGACTCTGCGTGGAAAACTGCTTTCAGCCAAGATGAGGTTGACTTGGAGGCCAGGCTCCTATCCACTCGGGGCAGAAGGGACAGAAATGATGGACAGTGACCAATCATTCGGGTCTACCAACCTAGAGCCATTCTCTTCCAATAGAACCAAAGCCTTTTTTAAAAAACTAAAACACATACACGTGGTTTACAAAATTCTAACTGTACCAATGAGCCTGGATGGAAGGAACGTCTCCCTTTCACCCCACATCTCTATAGTTTCCTGGGCTCTGGTCCCCCCGGCCAGAGCGAAAGCCGCAACCAAAACCTTATGTTGTCTTCCAGAAAGATGCTATCCTCCCAACAGCATAAGTGGGTGCATACCATACACGGTTTATCATCCCATTTTTTTAAAATTAATACTGTATTTTTGGAGAATGTTTCATTTCAACTCATATAAATTCTACCTCATTCTGATGGCTGTATGATACCCTGTCATAAAAATGTATCATTATTTACCAATAATTACACAGAAGCTATTTCACAAATTCTTAGGGCAGGATCTAATTCTGGTTACTGGCCATGCAATGTACACCCCTGAGTTAAAACAGTATTTATCAGCTTACCATCCCTCTCTCCGAGGCATATGTGGTCACTCGCTTGTCTATCGAAATGCGCGTGTCATCTTGCAGTGGAGTCTATGCCAAGCACTGTGATTTGTAGGCCAAAAACACAGACTCCAGGGATCCCTGGGTGGCGCAGCGGTTTGGTGCCTGCCTTTGGCCCAGGGCGCGATCCTGGAGACCCGGGATCGAATCCCACGTCGGGCTCCCGGTGCATGGAGCCTGCTTCTCCCTCTGCCTGTGTCTCTGCCTCTCTCTCTCTCTCTGCCTCTCTCTCTCTCTGTGTGACTATCATAAATTAAAAAAAAAACAAAAACAAAAAAAAACGCAGACTCCAGGCTGAAAACTGCCTGTGTTCCGTTCAGTCCTGTGCCTTGCTCACTGAGCATCCTTAGGCTACTTAATCCCCCCCTTTGTGCCTTAGTTTTCTCATCTCTCAAACAGGCTATTAGTAAGTAACTGCTTCATGGGATTGTGTAGACCAAAGGAGATAATCTGGGCGAATTATCGAATTATGGCCTGGCGCAGAAGTTGAAACACTGTGAGCTATCCTCACCCAGGAGGCATTGGTTAAATAGTTAACAACGAAAGTAAAGTGATGCCTGACTCCATATGCAGCCAAAAGATTAGCAGGGATTTTTCTTTCACTTTGATTAATTATAGGAAGTTAGCAGTAGCGGACACACAGCATGTGTAAGAAGAAGGCTGCATTGTTTTCTGGGGTTTGCAAACCAGGAATCCTTTCCAGACCATCTTTGCCATGACTGCTTAAAACCCTGTCTACCCTGGCATCTCACCTCATGGGATGTTGTTACCCATCAAAACCTCTTACTAAACGAGTGTCATGTAGATACTTGCTCTCTTCCTCCGGGTTGTCCTTCTTCCTCTGTCTTTCTTCCCTTTTTTGGAGAATGTGGATGGGAAAACGGAGGTGGTTGAGGGGATTTTGCTTCTGCTCTTGGAAACTTATATTTTCTTTTTAACATAATGTGCTTTTAAGAATGAAGGAAAGTAAACATGTGCAAGCCAAGCAATAGCACCATTCTCTCTACTTTCATCTTCCCAAGCCTATCTGCGTATTTACAGAGCATGAAATACTTCCAGTGAATTCTTCTAGTGCATTTGAGGGGAGACAATTGTCCTTAGCGACGATCAAAGGGCTTTCTCAGCCCTGCATCTACTCCTGGGGATCTGATTCTGGATTCAGTCGCCCCATAGAAGTATATGAGAGAAGCTTTCACTGATCTCAAAGTCAAGGCTCCTACAGCCAGGGGAAGCCCTTTATGAACCTCAACGATTCATACTTGCCATACGTCAAAGGCTTTGAAATATTTACAGTGTATGCTCTAAAAAAATTGTGGTTTACGTGTTACTATTCTCTCACGATCCTCAGAGGGGAAGTATGAACAATTTTGCCACCTTCTCCTAAAACTCAAATTCTTGGAAACAAGTCATGGATTCTGTGAGAAAGAAGCTAAAATGATAAACATGGACATCTCTCAAAGAAGGAGTTTAGTAGAAGACAGGTGGCCATTTAGTCAACAATGAGGTTCTATGACGTTGTAAGAGCAGGGATCCAACCATCACTTGTCACTCATGGTTCCTGCCCCATGGACCGTCTCCTCTTGTCTTGTTCAGGGCACTTCTTATTTACCATTTCCTGCCCTGAGCTGGTCACTTCGTAGTATGATTTACGTCCCCAAGGAAATGATGATATTCTGGCTACTTTGAAGGAACCCATCTCAGGGTCTATCCTATCCCCTGGCTACTAACTTTTTACTGTTAGGAATACAAGAGGATGGGGGTGGGGATAGCACTTGTATCAGCCGTGATGCTGATCTGACCCCTGTGAAAGGGAGGACAGAAGAGCAGATCACCTGTTAAGAGAAGCCCTGCATTGAGCAAAAATGCTCCAGCCTCCTGCCCATTAACTTTGGGTTTACCAAGGAAAACAGCCTGAGGGCCTCTAAGACCCTAGGTGTGGGCTGGACTCAGCAGCAGAGCACTTCACTTAGCCCAAGAAGTTATATTTTAAAATCTGTATGAGCATGCCACAGCCTCCAGCACTCCCAAATGCCTTCTACCTGGCCTGCCTCAATATCCTTTCTGCCCAGATCCTATAATCATGTGATATTGCTGCTCCTTCCTATGGATGTCTTTAAAGCCACTTCTTCTAAAAGCACTTGCATTTAAACTTCAGCAGATCAGAGCAAGAGGTTCACCTGGACTTGGAGAGGCCGTGCATGAAGCTGGCAAAGCAGACTTTGGAATCAGACAGATTCAAGTCTGAATCCCTCCACAACTGTCTGCTGCTGTGTGTCCTTCGGCCATGTAACCTCTCCTGGTCTCAGGCACATAAAGCTCTCAAATGAGGCAAACCCAGAAGACAGCATCCAGGGTCCCTGTCCTGCCCTAATGCTCTGAATTTCTGCAGCTCCGCTCTTTCAAGTGAAGTAGAGAAAATAAAAATGGAAAGTAAAGCCAGAAGGCAAGCAGAGCTCTTGCAGTTTCCAAGGAGCTGTGCCCACCCTCCTGGTCTAGAGGGTGATGAGTGAAGAAGCACAGAACTGAAGCTTCTGCAGGTGGCATCTCCATGGGCTCGTTCCATCCGGTTCTGGTTAGAACTGTAGCTACTGCAGAAGACAGAAAGGACGAGAACCAATTCTCTCTCTCCACTTCTTGCTCTCCCTGGTCCATACCGCGTCCCTCCTCCCTTCTCTGGTAATCATAACCCTGCCCTTCTTTCAAGACTCACCTCAAAGACTGCATGCCATCACCACCTGCTCCCTACGGCTAACTTAAATCCAACCTGTACCCTCATCTCCGCAATGGGCATCCCCCACCTGGACTGGGCTATTGGCTTTGACGAGCCTCTTTGGCCTCACAGTAGCCCCACTCCGATCCCTTTCACCCAGCAACCAGATAAAGAATCAAGCTCCGAATCCTCTGTTTACTTGTCTTCAGCCAGCCTGGTCACTTTTCAGTTCCTCTAGCTTGCTACCCACTGCACACACACTCATGCACGCACACACACACACACACACTCCATCTCCTCCCTCAACCCTCAGACATTTCTCTTCCTCCGCCTGGATGCTCCCTCCCCCACTCTTGCTCTGACTCCTACTCACCCCCAGAACACAACCTTCACAGCTCCTTTCTCACTACACCCATATTTCTCACAACTTCCTTATTCTCCTTCATTGGCCGAAGAGGGGTAGAAACCTATATTGCTTTCCATGAAAATCTGATTGGACTTTGCCTCCTCCACTGGAACGTAGATTGGCATGAGATCAGGAACTGTTTTGTTCGCTGCTGTGTCTCCAGCAGAGCACCGGGCTTATAGTAGGTGCTCAATACAATCTTCGTGAATGAATGAATGTATGAACGAATAAATGAATGATGCAACAACATCCCAGATTTCTCTAATTGTAGCTAATTATTCCCATAGCTCATTGCTGATTCAACATAGACGAACACATTGCATCTGGCAGTTGTGCGAAGGTCTCTCCAGAATGAGAACATTATTCTTCGCCTTCATTTCTTTCTTCCAGCTCCATATTAATTTTCCTTTTCCCTCTTCTAGCTGCTGTATGGAGATGGGCATTTGAGGGAAATGCCGTTTTTGGAAATTAGTTAGGAATATTTCTTTCACTGCTCATAGAAGCTAGCTGCCAGTGTGCCCGCAGGGAACAAAACTAAAAACAAATATCTTCCTTCATCTCTTAAATATCTGCACAGATGTTTCCAAATTAACACCCTATTGAAAAAAATACCTTGTGAGTGGCCTCAGAGATTATTGCAGTTGTTGTTAGGTTCTCTCGTGGTGGGTTGACAGTTGCTTCCAAGTATTGTCTATAAAGAGCTGAGGACAGTGCCAGGAACATAGGTGCACGATGAGTGTTTGCTGCTACTGTTTCTTCTCCTCCCCACACCACCAGTCAGCCCAAAAGAATCTGGCTTGCCCTGACTAGGTTCTTTCCTCAGCATGCCCACAGGCTCAGCATCTCAGGCCTGTGTGGATCCAGAGGAGGAGACTAGCCTTAAGTGGGTGTCAGGGACACCTCTGCAAGAGGTGACTTTCATGCAGGGACAGCCTCTGCAGGAAATGACCTTTGAGCTGAGATCCGAAGGAGGTGCCAAGTGATGCAAGGTCTGCTGTAAGAGGGCTCTGGGCAGGAGGAATAGCAAGGGCAACGGTCCTGAGGTGGAAACAGGCTTAGTGCATCTGGGAAGAGTGAGAAAACAATGGGGAAAAATTAGCAGGCAGAGTGGTGGGCCAGGAGGGCGACCAGACAGGGAACGCAGGTTTTGTTCTAAGTGTATTTCTAAGCCATTGGAGGGTTTTAAATAACAGATCAATATGATCTGGTTTATGGATATAAATACTTATGTGTATAAATGTCTGGAAAATGAATTGTAAGGGAATGGTGCACTAATGGATATGGGGAGAGCAGTTAGGGTCCAAGTGACCTTTAGACAAGTCATTTGACCTCTCTGACCCTCAGTCTCTTCCTCTCTAAACTGAGGATAAGAAAACCCACCTCTGAGGCTTCTGAGAGTTAAATGATAATAATGACTGCAGTGCCCCCAACACCAAATAGGGCCCCCTTCAATATGGTCCTCTGTTTTTTAGATTAAGAGCCCCCAAGACACCTCACTTGTGCTAAATTCTTTTGAAACAGAAACTTTGATGGGCTTTGTTATTAAAACTCTGAGACGCTGACTGATTGCATGAGGTGTCCAGAGACATCCCTGCCAGTTATAATGAAGGGAATTAGTGATAGCAACAGACGCAGGATTTTCCTTTGCTGGGAGTTTATGGCCTGTAAGGTAGGCATGGTTGTACCCCAGGCTGCAGGCCGGAAGCCCGGAGTAAACCTTGCCTCCCAAATAAGACTGGGGTTGTCCATCTTGGACAGCTGTGGGTGCCCAGGGGCGTGGGTGACCAGACAAACCCACTATTCTCTGGGAAATAGTCCCTGCCTCTTGCAATAGGCAAATCCACCGACGAAGCTGTTGCCAATCTGGACGCTTCCGAGCAGCTGCCACACTGCAGCAACTGCTCTGTCTGGACATACACATGATCTTGTTTCTAGACAAATGCAAGCACAACTCAGATGATCGGCTTTTTCTTTTATGGATGTGTCAAGTGTCTTTCATAAAATGGAAGATGAAATGGTGACTGGCTGGAGACTGCTTTTGTTTTCTTGCCCGTGTGGACAGTTGAAGTGTAATGTTCAAGACGGTAAAATCATGACTCTCAGGAGAATTTAAAATGACCTCACGTCAAAGATTTTATTAAACTCATCAATGAATGGGAGAAACAGTAAGATGTTCAAACTAAGTCAAAGAGCATTTGAGAACCTAGGTAGTTGTAGGCAATTTTTTTTAAAGATCTTATTTATTTATTGAGAGAGCATGAGAGAAAGAGAGGCAGAGAGAGAGCATGAGCAGGGGGAGGGGCAGAGGGAGAGGGAGAAGCAGACTCTGCTGAGCGGGGAGCCCGACATGGATTCTAGAACCCTGGGATCATGGCCTGAGCCAAAGGCAGATGCTTAACCAACTGAGTGCCCCTGTTGTAGATAATTTAATAAAAGATTATTAAGAGACGATTGCAAGGCTAGTTATACATCTGGTTAAAGTCTGACAAAGTAGTAAACTGTAAACTTTCAGATTCTTTCCTTACTATACAGAGATTATTATTATTTAACTAGAAAAAAAATCTACAAAGTAGCATGGAACTTCACTGAATCCTGGCCTTTAATCCGTACTCTTTATAAGATTCTAAAACTCTGTTCCCTCTAAATGCTTCATCTTTGCTGGATTCTCCAAGCTGGAAAGGCGCTCACACCACACTGACCGGACAGTCACTGAGTGGGCAGATTAGCCAGGTCCTGAGCCCACCTTCTGGAACATCTTGATGGTCATTCTCACCATCAAGAGATGGTGATGGCCACCTAAGGAGATGGGCAGAGAGTCACGGAGAGCCTCCATCTACTCTACTCTAGAAGGAAACAGGGGCTCTCACCTTGGCGCTGTGTGTCTCTTTACCTCCCAAAGACTTGAACGCAGGGGCATTACATTGTGCGTCCATATCCACCCATTAACTCAAAAAGTGGCCAACGAGCAGCTCCTATACCGGAAGCTGGAGATGCTGTTAGAGCAAGGAAGGTGTGCTCTCCAGAGCCAGTGCTCTATCCTGGACATAGACACCACATAGACAATCATCACCTACTTAGTGAATTATATGTGATTATCATCAGCACCGATATGGAAAAGCATTGAGCAAACAAATTGGAGAGGCCTAGTGTAGTCTAGGGGAGTCTGAGCATCAGGGAATCTTTTGCAGGGAAGGGACATCTATATGGAGCCTGGAAAGATGAGTGGGTCTGACCAGGCACCCAGATGCTGACTCTTTCAGGTAGAGGGAACAGCCTGTGTGAAGAACTCAAACCCCCACAAAGGGTGGTGCTCTTGTGGGGCTGATGAGGAAGTTGATACCACGAGCCTGGAAATGTAGGCGGGGGTGGTGTCTCTTAGGGCCTGAAGGTTTGGGCAGAGTAAAGGCTCCAAGGGTGCCATGGAAAGCTTAGAGTGGACCATCACATGATCAAAATTGGTGGCCCCACACTCAAGCACAGGGGACAGTGCCATACCTCACACACATTCAGCCAAGGTCGGCTTCCCTTACGAAGGAATATGTGGCTGGCCAAGGGGACACTTCATGGGGTCCCTCACACCCAGAAGGCAGTCGGTGTCTTATTAGCCCTAACTTGGCTTTCTGCTTTTCAGTGCAACCCCCCAAACACACATACTCTGCCTCCAACTAGTGAGATCTGCGCCATCCCTCTCAGGGAGGGTTTCTGGTTCTCCAGGGATGGGAGAGGAGATGCCCACAGGCAGGCGTGTCCTTCACAACACACATGCCTCTAACACTTCAGGAACATGTTCCTTCTTTTTAAAAAATGTGTTAATTTCCAAAAATGTGTTTTAAAAAAACATTTCAAGTTTCCACGACAAAGATTTTTAAACAAATGCACCATCCAACCAAGATCATGACAAGGGTCATGGGGTGTGAGGAAATGAGCAGTCTCGTTCCACCTTTGGGACGGAAGTGTACACAGGTCAACCGTGCCTTAGGGCAATGAGGGAGGGGAGCTCTAAGGATTTTACCCACCTGGAAATTTGTTTTCTGGAAATTCTCTGAAAATAAATGAGAGTTGCAGATATTTGACTATAAAGATGATCATCTTTGCACTGTTTGGAATAACTGAAAACTGGAATTAGCTAGCATGACGCAGAAGCAGGAAGGACAAGCATGGTTCACCCTTAAAACAGAAAACAGCACCACTGTTTAAAAGGATATTGAGTCATGTGTCTTTGGGGGCACAGAAATATATTTATAACCTATCATTAAGTAGGGGGAAACAGCAGATTGTAAAACTGTATGTAGCATATGATCCCATGAGGTTTTTAAAATACAACTGACTCTGGGTATATAAATGGACAAATGAAAAATAAAATAAAATAATAAAATAAAATAAAATAAAATAAAATAAAATAAAATAAAATAAAATAAAATGACAAATATGCACAAGATCCAAGAGGTCATGAACAAAAGGAGTGACAGTGGTTTTCTGTGGTAGGCATTTCTGTTTTCTTCTACCTGCTTCTCATTATTTTATGGTCTCTCTGTTGTGAACTTTTATTGCTTTTGTAGTAAGAAGAAGGTTCCATGGATGAAACTTGTTCATGGTCTCTGAGGATCTCAACTGCAGTAGATTTTATGTGGGATTTTCAGTGTCTGCATGGAGAATCTGATTCCACTTATGCTTCTCAGATACACGTGTAACAATGCTTATCTAAATAGACCTGACTGTGGTTTAAGGTGATATTTTTCAATAGTTGGACATCCAATTCCATTTTTGTAACAGAAGAACTTTATGCAGAAAATAAATAAAAAGCAACACTTCTTAACAAACGTAATGGGGTGGTTGAACATTTTTGCTTCATTTTATTTATAAACTGTATGTACTAGGAGCTAGTGACTATAAAAAGTATAATTAACTAAACTTAGTTAAAGAAAGAAAAAAGCAACCAGAAGGATAAATACCAAAATGGTATGAAAAGGTACCTCTGAGTGGTGGGTTTATGGGTAATTTTCACTTACCTCTTTTTGCTTCCATATATTTCCTAATTTTTCTGTGATAAGTGTGCAGTGATATAGTAACAAGTGATTATGTTAAAACCCAGAGAAACAAACTGCCTTTGTTTAATTACAGCAGAAAATCCATATAAGAAGGAGGCTTACCCATGGCTGCCCCTGCGACAGGGTGATTTACCTTCGAGGATCATGTGGCTTATGGGAAGACCATGAGTCTGAGAATTATGGAGACTGATTGGATTTTTTAAAAGAATTTTATTTCTTTTAAAATTTTATTTGAGAGAGAGACAGAGAGAGAGAGAGAGAGAATGAGCATAGGCAGGGGGAAGGATAGAGGGAGAAGGACAAGCTGACTCCCTGCTGAGCGTGGAGACCGACTTGGGGCTTGATCCCAGGACCCCAAGAACACAAGCTGAGCTAAAGGCAGATGCTTAATCAGCTGAGCCACCCAGGTGCTCCTGACTGGGTTTTGATCCTGGCTGTGTGACCATAGACTAGTCACTAACCCCCATATCTCTGCTTCATCACTCACCAGTTAATGAACATTTACTGAACATCTCCTATGCACCTGAGTCTGTGCTGGGGCCAGAGCAGCACATAAGTGAGATATGGTCCCAGGCAGTCATGGAGCTTCCAATCCAATTCAGGAGAAAAATAACAAGCAGAGAAAGAGCACTATGATCATTATGACAGTAAAAGCCAACCTTTACGGAGCACCTACTAAATGCCAGGCATTGTTCAGTGAGCTTTATGTACATAACCCTTTTCATTCTCACCCCCTGAGGGAGGTATTATCATTAGTCCCATTTTACAGACCAGGAAATGGAGGCCCAGAGAGAGTGGCTCATTTGCTCAAAGGCACACAGCTAGGAAGTCATCAAGCCAGGATTTCAATTCGACTACATGCTATGCTGCACTCACCCGTGCAGGTCATGGTCATCACAAATTGAAACAGTGCCGTGGGAGTACATTCAGGAGACTTGCCAAATTAGACTGCCCTGAAGAGATGACATTTCACCAGGGACCCCAAGGATGGGTAGGAAACAATCAGGCAAAGAGTAGGGACAAGAGCCTGTGGGTCAAGGAAACATATGACTGTCCTCTAGTGTTTCTAAGCCAGTGGCGTAGGTGGAGTGGTTGTCAGCAACAGTAATAACAATGAATGCTTTCTCCTCCCGCCCCCAGACACTCTTGGCCAGAGCACTTTACGACAACCACCCAGATTGTTCCTATGAGCTGGCTTTCTGCAGAGGAGACATCTTGACCATCCTGGAACAAGACGTGCCAGAAAGTGAGGGCTGGTGGAAGTGTTTGCTCCATGGGAGGCAAGGTCTGGCTCCTGCCAACCGCCTCCAAATCCTCCCTGAGGCCCCTGCAGACAGGCCCTGTCCCCCTTTCCTGAGAGGCCTGGAAGAAGGTCTCGCCAGCTCCAAGGAGACCTACCAGGTGCCCACCCTGCTCAAGCCCCTGACTCCAGGCCCCGTGTATGAGCACATGAAGAGTTGGGTGGAGGGGCCTCCACCTGCCACCGCCGAAATCTACGAATTCCCCGACCCACCTGCCAGTGCCAGAATCGTCTGTGAAAAGACTCTAACCTTTCCAAAACAGGTATGCATGTTTCCAAATAAAACAGATGGGTCAAGGAGCATGTGAGACACCCAGGGGCTTACCTCTGCCTTGAATTCTTGGTGTCTATCAGGAGGATCAAATGTGCTAAGTGGGAACCTGGACTCCTCTGACTCGGTGATGATTTCCCTGGCAGGAAATTGGATGCTTAGTGGGGCTGGTCATGAAAGTATTAAGAACTTTCGCGGTGGCCTCTTGGTGCACTAGGACTTCTAGTGATGGGTTCAAAGGCAAGGAATCACCCAACAGATTTAATATCTATATTCCCTTCAACCCAAGAGACTTTACTTCCAGTATTGCTACAGAAACACACAAGAAGGCAAACATATCTGGGTGAGGAGGCCATGACCATAATAGCATTTTTTTTTTGTCACAGGGTAAAATAGTAGATGACTAAATGGTTGTTAATGGGGGGATTGGTTACCTGAATTTTTATTATCCCTACAACATACTAGGCACTTGTCAAAAAAAAAAAAATGAAGTAATTCTAGGGGACATGTATCAGGGCGAAAAAACAATCATTTAAACAAAAACCAAACAAAATCTAAAAAAAAAAAAAAAAGAAAGAAAGAAAGAAAAGAAAAGAAAAATCTGTGTTTGTATATGTGTGCATGCTCATCCAGAAGAGATCACACACCAATAGTGGCTCCCCTTAAGAAGTGGAGTTGATCATTTTTATGTTCCTGGGACTGTACCTGGCTGGGGTGGGTACTCAGTAAATACATGATGAGCAGAGAGATAAGGAAGCTGATTTGTGTGTTATATGCAGTATGTATTGCATCTGCAATTTTTTTAAATAGCCATTTAAAAAGCAGAGGGAAAGAAGCACCAGGTAAATGCAGAATGAACACTTTTTTTTTTTTTTTTTTTTTTTAAGAAGGAAAGAAATTTAAAGAACAAAGGAGAAAAATCAAGTGTTGTTTTCCCCAGGCCCAGGCAGGCCTTCATGAGGTGTTATGCATGCAGAACAGATCTGCGTGGTCTCTGGTCACTGTGGGCATTTCCTGCACACTCTGCCTCCAGCTCAAAGGACACATCCCACCTGGCTCGAGCTCCAGACAGGGGGGTCCTGGCCAGGTCTATGTCCAGGAAGGCTGCTCCCCCTGATGTACGTGCCGGGGGCCCTGGGAAAGTCCTGCTAACCATGCATGCCTTCTCCACACCACTTCCGACCAGAGAAAGGTGTTGATTTCCTAGAATATTTTGAACACTTCAGATTTTCTAACCCCCCGGGCTGCCAGGCGGAGAACCAGACATTTGTTACGCAGAACAGCTGCCATTCAGAGGCGCTGGCTACAAACACCAGAATGAAGCTGGTCAAGCCTTCTACAGCCACCCCCAACGTGGACCCTAAGGCACTTTTCTGGAACAGCTGGCCAATCGAGGCCTGGCATGCTCAGCTGCTGTCTGAGCAGCTGACTCCAGGCAGGGCCTTGGTGGCGGTTTCTCCAAGAACAAGTGGCCTTTTCTGAAGTGACTTTGAGTTTCCTCCTCTCCCTAAAAGGCAAACAGGTGCCATCTCTGCGGTCTACCAGGTATCCCTAGCACCAGGCTCCTACAACTTTAACGTTTTTGTTTTTAAAGGTTTTATTTATTTATTCATGAGAGACACAGAGAGAGGCAGAGATGCAGGCAGAGGGAGAAGCAGGCTCCATCCAGGGAGCCCAATGCGGGACTCGATCCCAGGACCCCGGGATCACACGCTGAGCCAAAGGCAGAGGCTCAACCACTGAACCACCCTGGCGTCCCCAACGTTAACGCTTGCTAAGTAAATGAAGTGACTGTGGACTCCAACTTCTAGACTGGCATCATGATAAAGACGAGTTTACTTTCTAAACCTAACTCAGAAAAGGGTCAGAGCATGGGCTGTGCGATTCGCCTCGACACAAAGCGTGTGTGTGATTGGAGCCCTCCTACATGTGAGGCTGCGGCCGTGCACACAAACCACAGCCACCCGAGGGGAATTCAGAAACCAGGGGCTCTTGGCCACTCAAGGAAGCTGCTTGATGTGGCCCCAGTAAAACACCTGGGGAAGTTTCCTGCCCGTTTCCTCTGTGGCTGCTCCATCTGCATTTTTGCTTCCTCCTTCCCCACTTTTTTTGTATTGCCTTCTCTCTGCTTTGGGGGCGGGGGGTTGTCTCAGAGCAAGAGGTGCCACCTGTGGCTTGGAAATCAGCAGGGCTGGCTGATGGGGCTGATGGGGCCATGCTGGGAGAGGGGACACGTCCCAACGCTCCTCTGTAACTCTGTGTCTTACTCTGCCACTTCGAAGTCTTGAGGTTGTACCTTCTGGCTATTCTAAATAATTCCACTGTTTCCTCTGCTACGAGAAGGAAGGAGCTAGAAGAGGTGGATCAGTTCAGGGGCACCTGGGTGGTCCGGTGGTTGAGCGTCTGCCTTTGGCTCAGGGTGTGATCCCAGGGTCCTGGGATCGAGTCCCACATGGGGGTCCCCGTGGGGAGCCTGTCTCTCCCTCTGTGTCTCTGCTCCTCTGTGTGTGTGTCTCAGGAATAAATACATTTAAAAAATCTTTCAAAAGAAAACTGGTTCAGAATCTTCTGATCTGTGGAAGAGGCAGCCCTCGCCACCCCGCTCGTGTAGTCTTGGGGTCGGCCCTGACTCTGTGGTGGTGGAGGGAGTGCATACTAAGTAGAAGCACTTGATGGGATGAGCCAAGTCCAGCCACGAGCTTGGAGCTGTTTTCCAATGGGCAGTTCATGGGCTTGGAACCGGCCCGTGTGACCAGATGACCCATTTCACAGACCCCCCTCCTTATCCCCTGCTTTGATTCTCACTCAAGTAAGGTGGCCAAAAATTAAAAACCAAGAAAGGTGAAAAGATAACACTTTTTTCGAGTTGTCTAATCAAGGGACCCCCGTATCAGAAGCAGACATCTCTGGAAGAGACCTATGTGGGTCTTGAGGACAACTCTTCACTTTCCAAACAGGGAACTAATTCCCAGAGAGGGGGGGTGGCCCATCCAGGGTCACAGGGTGACGGATGCCCAGGACCGAAGCTTCTGTGAGCCTGCCCACAGCTGGCCCTGCACCTAGCCTCTGCATGCCCCTGCCCTCGGCTGTCCTGACTCCGCGGCTGACACTGTCCATTCTTTGCAGTGAGCTTTTTATTGAGACGTAGCCTCCAGATCCTAAGGGTGTAGCTTAGTCACTAGCATCCAGATCAAGGGACTGAACAAAACTAGCACCCCAGGAGCCCCCTCACACTTTCTCCCGGTCACTTACTTCCTCTGGGGTGGCCACTATCTTGAGCTTTGTTTTACTTTTTATTTCAACTTCCTTAATAGAATAGGACTGGCCTGACTTTTTTTTTTTTAATCACCATACAGAGAACATATTTGATGCTGGTTTGAATTCAGGAAGGGGAATCTTTTGTATTTCAAGTAAAAGGGGTTCCAACTTCCCAGTGGGGTTACTTTCAGACCCACTAGTTCTTTTCTTTTTCTTTTTCTTTTTTTTTTTTTTTTATTTGAGAAACAGGCAGAGTCACAGGCAGAGGGAGAAGCAGGCTCCATGCAGGGAGCCTGACGTGGGACTCGATCCTGGGACTCCAGGATCACACCCTGGGCTGAAGGCGGCGCTAAACCACTGAGCCACCCGGGCTCCCTGGACCCACTAGTTCTTCAACAGGAGTTCCCTCCTATCCTCCTGAACCTTTGAAACCGTGGTGCCCAAACATTGTTCCTTAATTTCTTTTCCAAGAAAACCCTGGGCATTTTCGAGCCAGCTTCCTCTACCTGAAATTCCCACTGGAAAGTCCCTCTGTCCTCTGCGGGTGGCCTACCCACAAAGCCAGCTACAAAAGAAAAGGAGCCTGGGGTCCTAGGGGGTAATAGGCAATGGAAGTACATTTGGAAAAGCTCTGTGGTAGGAGAGAGCTTGGGGTGTTGGAATAAGCCCGGACTGGAGGTGATGGCCCTTGGTCTAGCCCGAGACACACCGTGCACGGTCGCTGCGATTGGACAGGGCAGACCTGTCGGGAGCTTGGATTTAACCCCGAGTGGGGTGGAAAACCACTGTCATAGCCTAAGAGCAGCAGGGACAAAGTCAGGTTTCCTGCCCCACCGTAGGGAGAGCATTCATAGAGCAGAGGAACCGTGGGGTATCTCACAAACACAGGCTCCCCTGAGCACAGTGGTTATCGGGCTGGGAAAAGGTGGGGTTTAGGTGACGGGTACGCGGAGGCTCTATGCAAAATGGGGCAGCGTGTAAAGGGTTGGCATCAGCCCAGGCTGCAAAGCAGGCTCCTCTCTCCTTGGGACCCTCCAGGTTGGGGTAGACGTGGAATGTCCCATCTGATGCCGCCTGCCTGGAGCTCTGTGTCAGGGGTGGAAAGCGAGCCTGCTTCTCTGACAAGAGTGGGATGTTTCCTTTTCCCTAATAGAACTTCAGGCTGCAATGCTCCTGAGAGCCTAGGACTTTAGAGAACCAGGTTTCTCTGTAAGAAAGCAGTTAGCATTTGGAGGGACCTTATTTTGACACGTGACAGCTGACTGTGTCCTGGGGGGGAAGGGGGGCTGTCTGTCCTGTTTGCTTTGCAGCTGCTTTACCTGCACCAGTTATTCCAGCCCAATCGGTGGTGGGACCCACTGGTCTGCTACCACTGCCTCAAGGGGTACCCGTTCTTTCACCCCAAACAGACAAATCAATAAGTAGGTTCTAGCATTTCCTTCATGCCAGGCACAGAGGTGGGTCGCCCTCCTGAACAAAGGGACTCTGCTCTAGTCATCAGCTGCTCCTCTATCTGGACCGCCCACCCATCTGCACCTCTTCAGGTCCTAACCATCCTCGCGATCCAATTCAGAAAGCCCTGGGTGCCCAGAGGGAAATGCATCTCCCTCTGCCAGACTCTCTGGACTTGACCCTTTCCTCTCCTGAAGGGCCTGTCTCGCTTTCCAGCCCACATCCTGGCTGTGTCCACACCTTGTTTCCCCCTTTAGACCTTAACCATGGCAGACAGCATCCATTCACCTATAAAATCATCCCTCCTGGAGACATCCTTGCTTGAAAGGTCTGACAGGGAGCCCTGGCAACTGCATTATTTTAAAGTTCGCCTGGTGATTGTTTCCCTGGCCAGGTCTGGGTGCTGCCGCCCTGGAGCAGACAGTGTGGTACTCCGTGGAGAGCGGATATTCATAAACTCTGGAGGATTAACTGGAATCCAGCTCACCTCCTGCTGCCCCATGGGACCCTCATCCCCAGTGGCATGTCCTGCGACAGGCCCCTGCTCCCTCCCCACCCCCATAATCCCTTCACTTGACACCCTTCCAGCCTCTCTGCCTGTCTGGCTCACTGCTGCATCCCCAGCATCATCAGATGAACACATTAACCACCCGGATTCAAATCACAGCCCCAGATCCCTAGAGAACTTCAGAATCGCCTGGGAGGCTCGCTGATAGTACAGATGCCCGGGGTCCCCGGCAGGACTCAGAGACCCCAGTATAACTGACACGGGGCCTGGGAATCTGCATTCTAACCTGCTTCCCCATCCCGTGTTGGGGGTCTGAGTGAAGGGCCGCCATTTAGGGGTGCAGGGGGATTGCCTGCATGCTGTGGGGGCAGCCTTTGTTGTGTGAGGGTAACCTGCAACGTGACATGTGGACTCTGCGGTGACATTTCCTTCCCTTGGCTCTTCCTTTTCCCCTCCAAGGCCCTCTTCACGATTCCCAGACCAGCTTGGGCCTCGTTGCCAACCCTGCCTTCCCAGGTGTATGACGTGCCGGCCCAGAGCCGGGGCCCCCCAGCTCTGAAGGTGAGTGTGGCCTTCCCAGCATCACACAGATTGCTCTTCTGCTTCCTGCCTCTCCTTCCACCTGTCACTGAGCGTCTCTTAGGGGGCAGGTTCCCAGGTGGCTCCTCCCTGGGCTCTGGGGACAGGCTGGTAGGTCATCTCTAGCCTTGGCTTCCTGTGATGCTCTCACCCCCTCCCACACTTCCGGCCTGGCTTTTGCTCCAGGGCAGGTGTGACCCTCGTCTGGCCCATGGATGAGCACACTTGCTCCCTTTGCCATGACAGATGCCGGAAGCACAGGCTGCCCCCGCACAGGACAAGCAGAGTTGAGGCACTGGCTTCGGGCACCAAAGTCTTAAATAAAGACACACATGCTGGACTCATATCACTCACCTCACTCACCTCACCCTCATCCTGGGCCTCTCACCCTTGTCTTTATTGAAAATAGTGAGGTTTTGTTCATCGTGATTTTTTTGCATTAATTGTGATTTTTTTTTTAATGTTGCATCACATTGTTATTTACCTTAACGATTGAGAATTTTGGTGCTCTCTCAACCGCTGTGGCCAAGGCAGCTGCTTCTCTTCCTTCTCCCTGGTCCCCACCCGAGAAGAGGCCATCTCTAGCACAGCCACCCCCTGTGCTTGGCCATCAGATTCCCACCCTTAGCTTTCCCCGAGCTGGAGTTGGCGCCTGTGCACTACGACCCCATGCTCAGGTGGCATGATTCGTCCCTGAGGGTCCTGCTGGGGCACTCTCCATTCTGCTTGAGGGGGAGGAAGTACACCCCACCCTTCCCCAGTGATGAGGAGTTGGTAAGAAACCCACATTTCAGCTCTCTCCAAAGCAACCCCCTCTCCAGAGTCCAGCTCTTTCTTTGCAGAACCCTGTTTCCTACTTTCTTTCCCCTCACTTTGGAACACGGCACCTACTTTTCACATCCTGATATATGTATTTTCTAATTGCTGTACAAAAAAAAAAAAAGAAAAAGCACATCATCTGTCTGGAACCATGTCTTATGCTCCTTACTGGGTGTCTATATGTCATATGGCCCAGTGTCCTGGTGGTTAGCAGGCATTCTGTGAATATTTGCAGGATGATGACACAACCTACAAGCACAGGAAAATTTCTGCTGAGAAAAACAAACAAAAAAGGCGGAAGCATATTAAGTCACAGTTTCATGTATTCCTTTTTAAGTCCATGCTAAGGCTAACCTACAGATGCAAATGAGCCACCCTATAGTTTGTATAGTTTGTCCCCAGCTTCCGTCAAGAGGGCATCTTCTTTTTTTTTAAGATTTTATTTATTTATTCATGAGAGACAGAGAGAGAAAGAGGCAGAGGGAGAAGCGGGCTCCCCACAGGGAGCCCGATGTGGGACTCTGTCCCAGGACCCCAGGATCATGACCTGAGCCGAAGGCAGATGCTCAACCACCAAGCCACCCAGGCATCCCAAGATGGTATCTTTTTAAAGCACAAAGTCCGTTGTTGAAAACATAACCACATAAACTTCCACCATGTGAGCATCATGACCGAGAGCCCCCCAAATCTTTGGTGTTCTGTGTTCTCTTTTGGAAAGAACGCTTGCAGTGGGTAGAGTTTGTGATGTGTATCCATCAGGAAGGAAAACTCCAAGTTATCCTTTTCCATCTTTCCCCAGGAGCCAGAGAAGCAGCAGTTATACGATATACCCGCCAGCCCCAAAAGGGCAGGACTTGGTTCCATGACCAGCCCACCAGGTGTAAGTATGACGAGGCCCAGAGATTCGTTACTAGGAGAATGTGAGCATCCTCCGGGATGTTTTATTAGCATCCCAGGCCAAAACTGGGAATGCAAATTCCTCATAGCAGAGCTTATTTCCTTTGAACCCCCTGCTGGCTGTGGTGTTCAGGAACAGGGCGAGCAATGTGCTTTGGGCAAGTCCTCTTACCTTCTCCATGCCTGAGTTTCTTATAACAAACTAATTGTGAGGACTGAGATCATTCCTGCAGAGGACCTAGTACAGTTACAGTGCTTGGCACAGAGCAAAAGCTCAGTAGATCTTAAGTAAATGCTTCTTCTTCCTCGCCTTCCACACCCCAGGGGTGGGTTGCGTTAAAATGGGTTTTTATCTGTTTATAGAGGACATGTCTTAATTTGAAAATCTGGAATCCATGTTCATTATCGAATGCATTTAAAAATACATATACCTATGCCCAAGGTCATTGGGGAAGGCCTTTAGAAAGTGATGGCATCTCTGCAGCGTCGTGAGGAGTGCATAGAGGTTTGTTAGAGGGAAAGGAAGGGGTCAGGAGGGCACGTAGAACAGAAGGACTGGTTTAGGCAAAATGAACTATGATGGGCTAAGTGAGCATTTGGAGTTCAGGGGATGGTGAACAGCCAGGGTGACTGAGCCCACAGGGAGGCTGGTGGCAGGTGTGGTGGGGAGGCTTAAAGGCGGATACAACCAGATTATGAAGGGCCTTGAGCGATGATGGCAATGGGGAGCTGCTGAAGACACTTGAGTGGGGGAGTGACCATCAGATTTGTAAGAAGCACGCTACCCGGCGCTTAGTAGGTCCTCAGCGTAATGCACATTTGTCAGACAAGTTGCTCGAACTCTCTTTTTATTGCTACTGACCTGGGCATCTTTGTGGGGCTCTTTGCAGAGGCAGAGCGCTGCCGTGATGTCGGCGATCGCCACGAGGCAAGGCAGCTACAGCACGTTGCCGAGCCCCCAGAAGTCGGAATGGATCTATGACACACCAGTGTCTCCAGAAAAAGCTGATGGCAGAAATGCATCTCTAGGCAGCTTTGTGGAAGAATCAGAGCCCCACACTCCCCCCAGGTATATGTCCAGCTTCCAGAATCCTCCAAATAGCAGAGCAAGGTCCCTCAATCCACACCTGCATAAAAACGTGCCCATGCAGAAAAAACTCAGCCTTCCAGAAATTCCTTGCTACAAATTTCTGGCACCCAGGGACACGATCCCCTTGGACGAGAGTGCGGGCTACAAGGTCCCTTCAAGCTTTCTGATTCCCCGGGTGGAACAGCAGAACACCGAGCCAAACATCTATGACACCCCGAAAGTGGGGGCCGGGGGCCGACGGGCCGCGACCGAGCCGGGGACAGTGAACGGGCCTTCAGAGAACGCGGACCGCAACTCCGCGTGGCCCTCGGGACAGGCACCATCGCTGTCCCCGGACCCCGACAGGCTGTCCGTTTCCAGCTGTGACAGCAGAGCCAGCGTCGTGTCCTCGTGCTCGTCCACGTCCACGGACTCCTCGTCCAGCTCCTGCTCGGAGGACTCAGGCAAGGAGCTCTCGTTGGACCCAGACCTGGCCAGGGAGACGGTAGCGGCGCTGCAGCAGCAGGTGGCCGGCTCTGTCGCCGGCCTGATGCTCTTTGTCAGCAGGAAGTGGAGGTCCCGAGACTACCTGGAGGCCAACCTCGGCGCCATCCGCACGGCTGCCCACCGCGTGGAGGAGTCTTTGAGAGCATTCCTGGAGTTCGGCCGCGGGGTCCAGGGGAGCGCCTGTAACCTCAGCGACACCACCCTGCAGGCCAGGATCCGGGACCAGCTACAGACCATCTCCAACTCCTACCAGATCCTGCTCGGGACGAAGGAAAGCCTGGACAGCTGCAACTGGTCTCTGGAAGTCCTTGTGACCGACAAGGTCCAAAACAACCCGGATGACCTCGAGCGCTTCGTCATGGTGGCACGGATGGTTCCAGAAGACATCAAGAGGTTTGCCTCCATCGTCATTGCCAATGGGAAGCTCCTTTTCAAGCAGAACTGTGAGAAGGAAGATACCTTGCCGATGACCCCCCATGCACCACTGAAGCTTGCAAAATGCCTCCAGCTTCCCCAAAGGGAGATTGAATCATATCAGAGCAGCGTTCCTGTTCACAAACGAAAGGAAAGCATACACTCCCCTGAGCTACTGAAGAAAAACGGGACAATTATCCGCGAACCGGTGAGTTCAGCGTGGTGTTATAAGGATGCTTTCAAATTTTATCTGGAGCGGTCACCCATCAGTTAGATGCTAAGAATATTTCACTGATTAATTATTAGATAGTTCAATAATTGGATTATTGTCTTCCAATAATTGTTGAGAGATGTTGGTTCCATTTAAAAAAAAATAAAATTCATGAAAGTAATGTTCCAGATGAAATCTTATTAAGAAGTAAGATAAACACTTTAATATATTTTTTAAAGATTTTATTTATTTATTCATGAGAGACACACAGAGAGAGGCAGAGACATAGGCAGAGGGAGAAGCAGGCTCCATGCAGGAAGCCAGATGTGGGACTTGATCCCGGATCTCCAGGATCACGCCCTGGGCTGAAGGCAGATGCTCAACCCACTGAGCCACCCAGGCATCCCTAAACACTTTAATATTAAGGCACATCAGATGTCTTCAGGAAACTTGGTGTCTTGGGGTTTGTCTCTAATACTGGGGTTAGGGAGGACTTTGAAAACCTTTTGAAATCTGTTCTTTGAGCACCTTTTTAAATCTCACCAATGAGTTTCCTTGCATTTTTGAAAGTTTCAGATTTAGTCATTTTCTTTGTGTTTCTTAGAAACAGAAGAGGAAGTGTAAACACTCTTCCAAGTTGTGCATGATCTTAGCAGCCTCCAGACTGCAGTTGCTGTTAGAAATTCTTTGCTGCATGAGTTCAGACACTATAGAAAGAGAACCTCTGGTTCAAGGATTTCGAGGATCAAGGGTCAAGAGACACAGCACATACTGAGAGGGCTGTCTCAACATGACTTGGCCCTTTACTCCCAGTCTTGCATGGTATTCTGACAAAATGCCTGGTAGTCGGTGTAACAGCTTCTACACATTCTTAGAGAAGCTAGAAGCTTGGAAAATTTTTAATTATCCAAGTTTAATTATAATTTAAAAATATAGATATAAAGAGATATAATACACATTAATATAAATATATGTATACTTTTTTAAAGACCCATGTGTCCTTATATCAAGCCATATTGGTAGGAAAAATTCAGCCCTTCGTCTTGCAAAGTCTCCTCTGCTAAGAAAAGGCATCAGACCTCTGAAACTAATAACATACTATATATCAACTGATTGATTTTAAATTTAAAAAAGGGGGGGGGCATCCAGAGGCAGAACCATTGGCAAAACTATAAAGAGAATTGTTGAGGCAGCCTAGGTGGCTCAGCGGTTTAGCACCACCTTCGGCCTAGGGCGTGATCCTGGAGACCTGGGATCAAGTCCCATGTCAGGTTCCCTGCATGGAGCCTGCTTTCTCCCTCTGCCTATATCTATGCCTCTGTGTGTGTGTGTGTGTGTGTGTGTGTGTCATGAATAAATAAATAAAATCTTTAAAAAAGAGAATTTTTCAGGTTTTAAAGTGGACATAAATACCTCTATACCGTATAAAAACCATTCAAGTTGGTAATCAGGAGGGATTTTATTTTTCAGAAGTTGCCTAACCTAGAAAAGACAGAAAAATCCATCTCAGAAGGAAGGTTGGATGAAAACAAAAACTTTGAAGCACAGGTAAGTGATAGTGCTGCCTGGTACTTGTGACTCACACGCTTTGTCCCTAGAGATGTCTTCTGCTCTGAACAAGTCAGCATGAGAGCCATGACCCACTTGGGAGTAGATGTTTTTATGATAGTTTTTCCCATTTGCAGTAGAAGGACCCCTGGAGATGAGCAGGCCTGATGAACCCCGGTAGGGTGGAGCATGATTCTCTAACCATTAGTGACATAGTTCTCGGTGGCCTGCAGGTTTATCATGGGTGGGACTGACATGGCTTTCAATAGCATGGACTCACATTTCCCTTTTGTATTCTCTTTTAATGCTTCTGATCACAATAGAAAAACCATTTTGGTTTGGGGCTTGTTTATCATCAACTCTTTGACGCTTGATGTACCTTCCTTTTTTTTTTTTTTTTAGTTAAAGATGTTATCATTGTGCTTATTTTTATTGGTTACCTTCTACTGGTGGCAAATGACAATGACTTTCCAGTTACCAATTTGAAAAGTTTCCATTAAACTAATATATATAAAACCAGTGGGTTATGTTAAAGACGCAAATGAAGCAAGTCAAGGTCAAGAGGGAGGCAAATAGGGCCTAACTTGTGAAGGTCATCTGAGTACCTGAAGCCTGAGGACCAGTGAACCAGATTAGCTCCCTGGCTAGGGGTGCATGGGGGTGGAAGAGGCAAGAACAGAGATGTCTGATGACATGGGCAAGACCATTTGTCTTCTCAGGGGGTAAAATGGACCGAGAACTCCAGGCTGGAAGTCCTAGATCAGGGTGCCAGCATGGTCAGATCCTGGATGTCTTCTCGTTGTGTCTTCTCAAGGCAGAAAGCAGAGAAGGGAAGCGAGCTCTGGCAAGGGCACTCATTCCATCACGGGGCCACATCCAAATGACCTCATCCAATCCCAGTGACCTCCCAAGGGCTCATCTCCTACTACCTTCATGTTAGGGGATGGAGTTTCAACATATGAAGTGGAGGAAGCATGAAAAATCAGACCTTAACACCATCTGAGTGCTTTGAGGCTGCGAGTTTTGAGATGGCAGGTGGATGAGAGAGCACGCAGATTAATGAAAAGATTAAGACATTCAGACCCAACTGACTCAGTTCAGAACTCCAGCTCTTCTTCTTCACTGAAGGAATGACCATGGGCAGCCCCCTCACTTCAGAGAGCGCCCATCGCCCCACCTGTAACCTAACAAAGCTTTGGATCATTACCTGGAATGGTTGCCACTAAGTTAGATGCTGAGAATCTTTCAACAATGCCTAGGCTTTGGGAAGACACTGGCTCCATATTTTAGAAAATAAAACTCAAGAGAGTAAAATTCTAGATGAAAACTTTTTTTAAAGATTTTATTTATTTATTTAGAAGAGAGAGAGAGGCAGAGACACAGGCAGAGGGAGAAGCAGCCTCCCTGCAGGGAGCCGATGAGGGACTCGATCCCAGGACCCCGGGATCACACCCTGAGCCGAAGGCAGACGCTCAAACCCTGAGCCACCCAGGTGTC
>JAEUCK010008254.1:0-38395 GCA_017311455.1 Otocyon megalotis megalotis | reverse complement strand
TAGAGTAACCCTAACCCTAACCCTAACCTGTAACATAAACCTAACACTAGCCCTAACCCTAACCTAACCATAACCCTAACCCTAACCGTAATCATAACCTGACCATAACCCTAACATTAACCCTAATCCCAACACTAACCCTAACCCTAACCACTGCCGTAAACCTAATCCAAAACCTAACGCTAAACCTAACCTGGTCCGTAACACTAAACCCTAACCTAAGCTAAAACCTAACCTATACCATAAGCCTAACCGAAACCCTAACCCTAACACTAACCCTAAACCTAACCTGGGCCCTAACCCTAACCCTAACCCTAACCCTAACCTGTTCCGTAACCCTTCCCTAACCCTAACCCTAAACTGTACCGTAACCCTAACCCGAACCGTAAACCTAACCCTACCCTATCCTGTACCATAAACGTAACCCTAACCCTAAACCTCACCCTAACCCTAACCTGTACCGAAACCCTAACTCTAACCCCAACCATAACCATAACCATAATCATAACCCTAGCCTAACCTTTAACCTTACCCTAACCCTAACCCTAACCGTAACCCTAACTGTGCTGTAACCCTATCCCTAACCCTAAACCCAACCCTAAACCTAAACCTAACCAGTACCGTAACCCTAATCCTGCCACTAACCCTAAACTGTACCGTAACCCTCACTGTAACCCAAACCATAAACCTAACCCGAACCCTAGCCTGTACCGTAACCCTAACCCTAACCCTAACCTGTAGCGTAAAACTAACCCTAACCCTAACCCTAACCTGCACCGTAACCCTAACCCTAACCCTAACCCTCACCCTAACCCTAACTTCTACACTAACCCTAACCCAAACCCTAAACATAACCTGCACAGTAACCCTTACCCTAAAGTACCCTAATCCTAACCTGTACCGTAAAACTATCCCTAACCCTAACCCTAAACCTAACCCTAACCTGAACCGTAGCCCTAACCCTAACCCTAACTGGTACCACAACCGTAACCCTAACCCTAAAACTAACCTGTACCATAACCCTAACCCTAACCCTAACCTGTACCGTAAACCTAACAGTAACCCTAAGCCTAAACCTAACCTGCACCGTAACCCTAACCCTAACCCTATCCCTCACCCTAAACCTAACTTCTACCCTAACCCTTACCAGTACTGTAACCCTTAACATAAATTACCCTTATCCTAACCTGTACCGTAAACCTATCCCTAAACCTAACCCTAACCCTAACCCGTACAGTAACCCTAATCCTAACCCTAACCCTAACTTGTACCATAACCGTAACACTAACCCTAACCCTAACCTGTACCGTAACCCTAACCCTAACCCTAACCTCTACCGTAAACCTAACCCTAACCTGCACCGTAACTCTAACCCTAACACTAATCTTAACTGTACCCTAACCTGTCCAGTACACCTAACCCTATCCTGTACCATAACCGTATATCTAAGGCTAACCCTAACCCTAACCATAACCTGTACCGTATCCATAACCCTAACCCTAACCATAACCCTAACCCTAACCCTAAACTTAACCGTAAACCTAACACGTACCGGAACACTTACCCTACCGTAACCTGTACCGTAACACTAAACGTAACCCTAACCCTAACCCTAACCCTAACCCCTAACACTAACCTGTTCCGTAACCCTAACCCTAACCCTAACGCTAACCCTCACCTGTACCGTAAACCTAACGATAACACCAACCCTAACCCTAACCCTAAACATACCTGTACCGTAACCCTAACCCTAACCTGTACCGTAACCCTAACGCTAAACCTAACACTAACCCTATCCTGTACCATAACCGTAAAAATAACCCTAACCCTAACCCTAACAGAAACCTGTACCGTAACCATAACCCTAACCCTACCCTAACCATAACCCTAACCTGTCCCGTAACCCTAAACCTAAACCTAACCCTAACCCAAACACTAAAATGTACTGTAACCCTAACCCTAACTCTAACCCTAAGGCCAACCCTAACCTGTCCCGTAACCCTAAACCTAACCCTACCCCTAACCTGTACCGTAACCCTAACCCTAAACCTAACCTGTATAAAACCCTAAATCTAAACCTACACCTGAACCTAACCTGTACCGCAACACTAACCATAACCCTAACCTTAACCCTAACCCTAACCTAACCTCAACAATAAACTTAAACCTAACAACCATAACCCTAACGCTAACTTGTACCGTAAGAATAACCTTACCCCAACCCTAACCTCTAAGGTAAACCTAACCCTAACCCTAAACTGTACCGTAACAGTAACCTTAACGTCAACAGTAAATCCAACCCTAACCCTAACCCTAACCTTATGCTGACCTGAACCGTAACCTAACCCTAACCCTAAATCTAACCCTAACCCTAACACTAACCCTATACTGCACCGTAACCATAATCCTAACCCGAAGGCTAACCTGTACCGTAACCCTAACCCTAACTCTAACCGTAACACTAACCCAAACCTGTACCGTAACCCTAACCCTAACCCTAACTGTAACACTTACCTGTACCTTAACCGTAAAACTAACCCTAATCCTTACCCTCAACCTAAGCTGTACTGTAAACCTAACCCTGACCTAATCCTAACCCTAAACTAACCCTAAACTCTACCGTTACCCTAACCCTAACCCTAACCCAAACCCTAAACTGTACCGTAACCCTAACAGTAACCCTCACCCTAACCTGTGCCGTAACACTAACAGTAACCCTAACCATAACCCTAAACCGAACCTGTACTGTAACCATAACCCTAACCCTAAACCTAAACCTAACCGTAAACCTTACCTGTACCGTAACCCTAAACCTAACCATAACCCTAAACTCTACCGTAACTCTAACCATAACTGTAACCCTTACCTGTACCATAACCCTAACCCTAACCCTAACCTGTAACATAACCCTAAACGAAACCCTAACCCTAACACTAAACTGTACCGTAACCCTAACCCAAACCCTAACCCTAATCCTAAACCTAACTTGTAACCTAACCCTAAGCCTAAAACTAAACCTAACCTGTACCGTAACCCTAACCCTAAACCTAACCATAACCCTTACTCGAATCCGAAACTGTGCCGAAACCCTAACCCTAACCCTAAACCTAACCCTAATCTGTACCACAAACCTAACCCTAACCCTACCAGTAAGCCTAAACCTAACCCTAACCTGTACCGTAACCCTAACCCTAACCCTAACCTGTACCACAACCCTAACCTTAACCCTAACACTAACCCTAACCCTAACAGAAACTTGTACTGTAACACTAACCCTAAACCTAACCGTAACCACTACCGTAACCGTAACCCAAAACCTAACCCTAACATGTACCGTACCCCTTACCCTAACCCTAAACTGTAGAGTAACCCTAACCCTAACCCTAACCTGTAACATAAACCTAACACTAGCCCTAACCCTAACCTAACCATAACCCTAACCCTAACCGTAATCATAACCTGACCATAACCCTAACATTAACCCTAATCCCAACACTAACCCTAACCCTAACCACTGCCGTAAACCTAATCCAAACCCTAACCCTAAACCTAACCTGGTCCGTAACCCTAAACCCTAACCTAAGCTAAAACCTAACCTATACCATAAGCCTAACCGAAACCCTAACCCTAACACTAACCCTAAACCTAACCTGGGCCCTAACCCTAACCCTAACCCTAACCTGTTCCGTAACCCTTCCCCTAACCCTAACCCTAAACTGTACCGTAACCCTAACCCGAACCGTAAACCTAACCCTACCCTATCCTGTACCATAAACCTAACCCTAACCCTAAACCTCACCCTAACCCTAACCTGTACCGAAACCCTAACTCTAACCCCAACCATAACCATAACCATAATCATAACCCTAGCCTAACCATTAACCTTACCCTAACCCTAACCCTAACCGTAACCCTAACTGTGCTGTAACCCTATCCCTAACCCTAAACCCAACCCTAAACCTAAACCTAACCAGTACCGTAACCCTAATGCTGCCACTAACTCTAAACTGTACCGTAACCCTCACTGTAACCCTAACCATAAACCTAACCCGAACCCTAACCTGTACCGTAACCCTAACCCTAACCCTAACCTGTAGCGTAAAACTAACCCTAACCCTAACCCTAACCTGCACCGTAACCCTATCCCTAACCCTCACCCTAACCCTAACTTCTACACTAACCCTAACCCAAACCCTAACCATAACCTGTACAGTAACCCTTACCCTAAAGTACCCTAATCCTAACCTGTACCGTAAAACTATCCCTAACCCTAACCCTAAACCTAACCCTAACCTGAACCGTAGCCCTAAACCTAACCCTAACTTGTACCATAACCGTAACCCTAACCCTAACACTAACCTGTACCGTAACCCTAACCCTAACCCTAACCTGTACCGTAAACCTAACAGTAACCCTAAGCCTAACCCTAACCTGCACCGTAACCCTAACCCTAACCCTATCCCTCACCCTAAACCTAACTTCTACCCTAACCCTAACCCAAACCCTAACCCTAACCAGTACTGTAACCCTTAACATAAATTACCCTTATCCTAACCTGTACCGTAAACCTATCTCTAAACCTAACCCTAACCCTAACCCGTACAGTAACCCTAATCCTAACCTGTACCGTAACCCTAACCCTAACCTGTACCGTAACCCTAACGCTAGACCTAACACTAACCCTATCCTGTACCATAACCGTAAAAATAACCCTAACCCTAACCCTAACAGAAACCTGTACCGTAACCATAACCCTAACCCTAACCATAACCATAACCCTAACCTGTCCCGCAACCCTAAACCTAAACCTAACCCAAACACTAAAATGTACTGTAACCCTAACCCTAACTCTAACCCTAAGGCCAACCCTAACCTGTACCGTAACCCTAAACCTAACCCTACCCCTAACCTGTACCGTAACCCTAACCCTAAACCTAACCCTAAACCTAACCTGTATAAAACCCTAAATCTATACCTACACCTGAACCTAACCTGTACCGCAACACTAACCATAACCCTAACCTTAACCCTAACCCTAACCTAACCTCAACAATAAACTTAAACCTAACAACCATAACCCTAACGCTAACTTGTACCGTAAGAATAACCTTACCCAACACTAACCTCTAAGGTAACCCTAACCCTAAACTGTACGGTAACAGTAACCTTAACGTCAACAGTAAATCCAACCCTAACCCTAACACTAACCTTATGCTGACCTGAACCGTAACCTAACCCTAACCCTAAATCTAACCCTAACCCTAACACTAACCCTATACTGCACCGTAACCGTAATCCTAACCTGAAGGCTAACCTGTACCGTAACCCTAACCCTAACTCTAACCGTAACACTAACCCAAACCTGTACCGTAACCCTAACCCTAACCCTAACTGTAACACTTACCTGTACCTTAACCATATATCTAACCCTAATCCTTACCCTCAACCTAAGCTGTACTGTAAACCTAACCCTGACCTAATCCTAACCCTAACCTAACCCTAAACTCTACCGTAACCCTAACCCTAACCCTAACCCAAACCCTAAACTGTACCGTAACCCTAACAGTAACCCTCACCCTAACCTGTGCCGTAACACTAACAGTAACCCTAACCATAACCCTAAACCGAACCTGTACTGTAACCATAACCCTAACCCTAAACCTAAACCTAACCGTAAACCTTACCTGTACCGTAACCCTAATCCTAACCATAACCCTAAACTCTACCGTAACTCTAACCATAACCGTAACCCTTACCTGTACCATAACCCTAACCCTAACCCTAACCCTAACCTGTAACGTAACCCTAAACCAAACCCTAACCCTAACACTAAACTGTACCGTAACCCTAACCCAAACCCTAAACCTAATCCTAAACCTAACTTGTAACCTAACCCTAAGCCTAAAACTAAACCAAACCTGTACCGTAACCCTAACCCTAAACCTAACCATAACCCTTACTCGAATCCGAAACTGTGCCGAAACCCTAACCCTAACCCTAAACCTAACCCTAATCTGTACCACAAACCTAACCCTAACCCTACCAGTAAGCCTAAACCTAACCCTAACCGTAACCCTAAACCAAACCCTAACCCTAACACCTGTACCGTAACCCTAACCCTAACCCTAACCTAACCCTAACCCTAACCTTAACCCTAACCTAACCCTAACCCTAACTAACCCTACTTCTACACTAACCCTAACCCAAACCCTAACATAACCTGCACCGTAACCCTTAACCCTAAAGTACCCTAATCCTAACCTGTACCGTAAAACTATCCCTAACCCTAACTAAACCTAACCCTAACCTGAACCGTAGCCCTAACCCTAACCCTAACTTGTAACCATAACCGTAACCCTAACCCTAACACTAACCCTGTCCCAACCTAACCCTAACCCTAACACTGCCGTAAACCTAATAACCTAACTAAACCTAACCGTAACCTAAACCCTAACCTGTAACCACCTAAGCCTAACCGAAACCCTAACCCTAACCCTAACCCTAAACCTAACCTACCCCCTAACCCTAACCCTAACCAGTACTGTAACCCTTTACCCTTATCCTAACCTGTACCGTAAACCTAACCCTAACCCTAACCCGTACATTAACCCTAATCCTAACACTAACCCTAACTTGTACCATAACCGTAACACTAACCCTAACCCTAACCTGTACCGTAACCCTAACCCTAACCCTAACCTCTACCGTAAACCTAACCCTAACCTGCACCGTAACTCTAACCCTAACACTAATCTTAACCATACCCTAACCTGTCCAGTACACCTAACACTATCCTGTACCATAACCGTATGTCTAAGGCTAACCCTAACCCTAACCCTAACCAGTACCGTATCCATAACCCTAACCCTAACCATAACCCTAACCCTAACCCTAACCTTTACCGTAAACCTAACACGTACCGGAACACTTACCCTACCGTAACCTGTACCGTAACACTAAACGTAACCCTAAACCTAACCCTAACCCTAACCCCTAACACTAACCTGTTCCGTAACCCTAACCCTAACACTAACCCTCACCTGTACCGTAAACCTAACGATAACCCCAACCCTAACCCTAACCCTAAACATACCTGTACCGTAACCCTAACCCTAACCTGTACCGTAACCCTAACGCTAAACCTAACGCTAACCGTATCCTGTACCATAACCGTAAAAATAACCCTAACCCTAACCCTAACAGAAACCTGTACCGTAACCATAACCCTAACCCTAACCATAACCATAACCCTAACCTGTCCCGCAACCCTAAACCTAAACCTAACCCAAACACTAAAATGTACTGTAACCCTAACCCTAACTCTAACCCTAAGGCCAACCCTAACCTGTCCCGTAACCCTAAACCTAACCCTACCCCTAACCTGTACCGTAACCCTAACCCTAAACCTAACCTGTATAAAACCCTAAATCTAAACCTACACCTGAACCTAACCTGTACCGCAACACTAACCATAACCCTAACCTTAACCCTAACCCTAACCTAACCTCAACAATAAACTTAAACCTAACAACCATAACCCTAACGCTAACTTGTACCGTAAGAATAACCTTACCCTAAACCTAACCTCTAAGGTAACCCTAACCCTAACCCTAAACTGTACCGTAACAGTAACCTTAACGTCAACAGTAAATCCAACCCTAACCCTAACCCTAACCTTATGCTGACCTGAACCGTAACCTAACCCTAACCCTAAATCTAACCCTAACCCTAACACTAACCCCATACTGCACCGTAACCGTAATCCTAACCCGAAGGCTAACCTGTACCGTAACCCTAACCCTAACGCTAACTGTAACACTTACCTGTACCTTAACCATAAATCTAACCCTAATCCTTACCCTTAACCTAAGCTGTACTGTAAACCTAACCCTGACCTAATCCTAACCCTAACCTAACCCTAAACTCTACCGTAACCCTAACCCTAACCCTAACCCAAACCCTAACCTGTACCGTAAACCTAACCCTAAACCTAACCATAACCCTTACTCGAATCCGAAACTGTGCCGAAACCCTAACCCTAACCCTAAACCTAACCCTAATCTGTACCACAAACCTAACCCTAACCCTACCAGTAAGCCTAAACCTAACCCTAACCTGTACCGTAACCCTAACCCTAACCTGTACCACAACCCTAACCTTAACCCTAACACTAACCCTAACCCTAACACAAACTTGTACTGTAACACTAACCCTAAACCTAACCGTAACCACTACCGTAACCGTAACCCAAAACCTAACCCTAACATGTACCGTACCCCTTACCCTAACCCTAAACTGTAGAGTAACCCTAACCCTAACCCTAACCTGTACCATAAACCTAACACTACCCTAACCCTAACCTAACCATAACCCTAACCCTAACCGTAATCATAACCTGACCATAACCCTAACATTAACCCTAATCCCAACACTAATCCTAACCCTAACCACTGCCGTAAACCTAATCCGAACCCTAACCCTAAACCTAACCTGGTCCGTAACCCTAAACCCTAACCTAAGCTAAAACCTAACCTATACCATAAGCCTAACCGAAACCCAACCCTAACTAACCCTAAACCTAACCTGGGCCCTAACCCTAACGCTAACCCTAACCTGTTCTGTAACCCTTCCCCTAACCCTACCCTAAACTGTACCGTAACCCTAACCCGAGCCGTAAACCTAACCCTACCCTATCCTGTACCATAAACCTAACCCTAACCCTAAACCTCACCCTAACCCTAACCTGTACCGAAACCCTAACTCTAACCCCAACCATAACCATAACCATAATCATAACCCTAGCCTAACCATTAACCTTACCCTAACCCTAACCGTAACCCTAACTGTGCTGTAACCCTATCCCTAACCCTAAACCCAACCCTAAACCTAAACCTAACCAGTACCGTAACCCTAATGCTGCCACTAACTCTAAACTGTACCGTAACCCTCACTGTAACCCTAACCATAAACCTAACCCGAACCCTAACCTGTACCGTAACCCTAACCGTAACGCTAACCTGTAGCGTAAAACTAAACCTAACCCTAACCCTAACCTGCACCGTAACCCTTACCCTAACCCTAACCCTCACCCTAACCCTAACTTCTACACTAACCCTAACCCAAACCCTAACCATAACCTGTACAGTAACCCTTACCCTAAAGTACCCTAATCCTAACCTGTACCGTAAAACTATCCCTAACCCTAACCCTAAACCTAACCCTAACCTGAACTGTAGTCTAACCCTAACCCTAACTTGTACCATAACCGTAACCCTAACCCTAACACTAACCTGTACCGTAACCCTAACCCTAACCGTAACCTGTACCGTAAACCTAACAGTAACCCTAAGCCTAACCCTAACCTGCACCGTAACCCCAACCCTAACCCTATCCCTCACCCTAAACCTAACTTCTACCCTAACCCTAACCCAAACCCTATCTCTAACCAGTACTGTAACCCTTAACATAAATTACCCTTATCCTAACCTGTACCGTAAACCTATCTGTAAACCTAACCCTAACCCTAACCCGTACAGTAACCCTAATCCTAACCCTAACCCTAACTTGTACCATAACCGTAACACTAACCCTAACCCTAACCTGTACCGTAACCCTAACCCTAACCCTAACCTGTAACGTAAACCTAACCCTAACCCTACCCTGCACCGTAACTCTAACCCTAACACTAATCCTAACCATACCCTAACCTGTCCAGTACCCCTAACCCTATCCTGTACCATAACCGTATATCTAAGGCTAACCCTAACCCTAACCCTAACCTGTACCGTATCCATAACCCTAACCCTAACCATAACCCTAACCCTAACCCTAAACTTTACCGTAAACCTAACATGTACCGGAACACTTACCCTACCGTAACCTGTACCGTAACACTAAACGTAACCCTAACCCTAAACCTAACCCTAACCCCTAACACTAACCTGTTCCGTAACCCTAACCCTAACCATAACCCTAACCCTAACCCTAACCTTTACCGTAAACCTAACACGTACCGGAACACTTACCCTACCGTAACCTGTACCGTAACACTAAACGTAACCCTAACCCTAACCCTAACCCTAACCCCTAACACTAACCTGTTCCGTAACCCTAACCCTAACCCTAACCCTCACCTGTACCTTAAACCTAACGATAACACCAACCCTAACCCTAACCCTAAACATACCTGTACCGTAACCCTAACCCTAACCTGTACCGTAACCCTAACGCTAAACCTAACACTAACCCTATCCTGTACCATAACCGTAAAAATAACCCTAACCCTAACCCTAACACTAATCCTAACTTTAACAACACCTGTTATGTAACCCTAACCCTAACACTAATCCTAACCGTAATCATAACCTGTACCGTAACCTTAACCCTTACCCTAACACTAACCTATTCTGTAACCCTAACCCTAACCCTAACCTGTGACGTAATCCTAACACTAACACTAAACCTAACCGTATCCATAACCTTTACCATAACCCTAACCCTAATACTAATCCTAATCGTAACAATAACTTGTACCGTAACCCTAACCCTATCCCTAATCCTAACCTGTACCCTAATCCTAAACCTAACCTAACCATAACCTGTACCGTAACCCTAACCTTAACCCTAAACCCTAAACTAACCCTAACCCTAACCACTACCGTAACCCTAACCCTAACCCTAACATTTACTGTAACCCTAACCTTAACCCTGTAGTGTACCATAACCGTAAAACTAACCCTAACCCTAACCCTAATCCTAACCTGTAACGTAACCCAAACCCTAAACCTAACCCTAACCCGAACCTGTTCTGTAACCTTAAAGTAACACTAAACCTAACTCTAACCCTAACCTGTACTCAATCCTAACGCTAAACCTAAACCTAACCCTAACATGTACCCTAACCCTAACCCTAAACCTATCCCTAACCCTTACCTGTAACCTAACCCTAACCCTAACCCTAACCTGTACCGTAACCCTAACCTTAACCCTATCCCTAAACTGTACAGTAACCCTAACCCTAAACCTAAACCTAACACTACCTGTATCACAACTGTAACCCTCACCCTAACCTGCACCGTAAACCTAACCCTAACCCTAAACCTAACACTAACCCTAACCTGTACCAAAACACTAACCCTAACCCTAACTTTAACCCTAACCCTAACCTGAAAAGTAAACCTGAACCTAACTCTAACCCTAATCCTAACGATAACTTGTACCGTAAACCTAACCCTAACCCTAACCCTTACCGTAACCCTAACCTGTAAGTAAACCCTAAACCTAACACTTAC
This sequence comes from Otocyon megalotis megalotis, assembly GCA_017311455.1. Taxonomy (NCBI): domain Eukaryota; kingdom Metazoa; phylum Chordata; class Mammalia; order Carnivora; family Canidae; genus Otocyon; species Otocyon megalotis. The sequence goes on along the minus strand of JAEUCK010008254.1, from coordinate 27,104 downwards.
CCTAACCTGTACTGTAACCCTACCTTAACGTTAACCCTAAACATAACCCTAACCCTAACCCTAAGCGTAACACTGACCTGAACCTTAAACATAACCCTATTCCTAACCTAACCCTATCCCTAACCCTAACCCTAAACTGTACCATAACACTAACTCTACCCTAACCTGTACCGTAACCGTAACCCTAACCCTAACCCTAAACCTTCCTTAACCATAGCCCTAATCCTAACCCTAACCGTAACCATAACCTGTACCGTAAACCTAACCCTAACCCTAACCCTAACCATAACGCCAACCCTATCCTGTACCGTAACCCTAACCCTAACCCAAACTCTAACCTGTACCGTAAACCTAACCCAAACCCAAACCCTAACCCTAACCCGTACCATACCCTAACCCTAAACTTAACCCTAAACTCTACCGTAACCCTAACCCTAACTCAAACCCTAACCTGTACCCTAAACCTAACCGTAACCCTAACCCTAATTGGTACCGTAACCTTAAACCGAACCCTCAACCTAACGTGTTCCGTAACCCTAACCCTAAACCTAACTCTAACCCAAACAGTAACCCTAACCCAAACTTGTACCGTAACCAGAAACCTAAACCTAACTCTAATCCTAACCCTAACCCAACCTCCACCATAACCCTAACCCTAATCCTAAAACTAACCCTAAAACTAACCTGTACCGTAACCCTAAACCTAACCCTAAACCTAACCCTAACAATAACCTTTACCTATACAGTAACCCTAACCCTAACCCTAACATTAACCCAAACCGTAACCCTAACCCAAAACAGTAAGGTAACCCGAACCTAACCCTAACCCTAACCTGTACTGTAACCCTAAACCTAAACCAAAATCTAACCCTAACCTGTATTGTAACCCTCACCCTCATCATAACCCAAAACCTAACCTCTACCCTAACCCTAACAGAAACCCTAACCCTAACCTGTACCGTAACCCTTACCCTAAATTACCCTATTCCAAACCTGTACCGTAAACCTATCCCTAACCCTTACCCTAAACCTAACCCTAACCTGTACCGTAACGCTAACCCTAACACTAAACCTAACCTGTACCGTAACCCTAACCCTAACCCTAACCCTAACACTAACCTGTACCGTAAACCTAACCCTAACCTCTACGGTAACTCTAACCCTAAACAGTACCGTACCCTAACCCTAACCCTCACCCTATGCGACCGTCACCCTAATCCTAACCCTAACCCTAACCCTTACCGTAACCCTTACCTGTACCATAACCCTAACCCTAACCCTAACACAAACCCTAAACCTATCCTGTACCGTAACTCTAATCCTAACACTAACCTTAACCCTAGCTGTACTGTAACTCTAACCCTAACCTAACCCTAAACCGTACCATAACCCTAACCTTAATCCTAAACCTAACCTGTACCGTAACCCTATACTAAGCCTAATCATAACCTGTACTGTAACCCTAAACCTAACTGTAACCTGTACCATAACCCTAATCCTAAACCTAACCATAACCCTAACCCTAACCCTAATCTGTACCGCAAACCTAACCCTAACCCTAACAGTAAGCCTAAACCTAACCCTAACCTGTACCGTAACCCTAACGCTAACCATAACCAAAACCTGTACCATAACCCTAACTCTAACACTAACCCTAACCCTAAACCAAACCCTGACCCTAACCTGTACCATAACCCTTACACTAACCTAAACTGTAGAGTAACCCTAACCCTAACCCTAACCCTAAACAGTACCATAAACCTAACACTAGTCCTAACCCTAACCTAACCCTAACCCTAACCCAAACCCTTACCCTAACCCTAACAGTAGTCATAACCTGCACAGTAACCCTCACATTAACCCTAATCCTAACCCTCATCCTAACCCTAACCACTGCCATAACCCTAACCCTAACCCTAACCCTAACCTGTACGTAACCCTAAACCCTAACCTAAGATTAATCCTAACCTATACTGTAACCCTAACTGAAACCCTAACCCTAACACTAACCCAAAACCAAACCTGTACCGTAACCCTAACCCTAACCCTAACCCTAACACGATCGCTACCTGTACTTAAGTCTAACCCTAACTCTAACTGTAAATCTAACCCAAACCTGTACTGTAACCCTAACCCTAACCCTAACCCTAAATGTAACCCTACCTGTACCGTAACCCTAACCCTAAACCTAAACATAAACCTAACGTGTACTGTAATCCTAACCCTAACACTGACCCTAAAACTTAACTGTACCGTAACTCTAATCCTAACCCTATCTCGTACCGTAACCCTAACCCTAACCCTAACACTAACCTATACAGTAACCCTAACCCTAACCCTAAACCTAACCCTAACCCTAACATTTACTGTAACCCTAACCCTAACCCTAACCCATAGTGTACCATAACCGTAAAACTAACCCTAAACCTAACCCTAATCCTATCCTGTACCGTAACCCTAACCGTAACCCTAAACCTAACCCTAACCCGAAACTGTACCTTAACCTAACCCTAACCCTAATCCTAACCCTACCCCTAACCCTAACCTGTACCGTAACCCTAACAGTAACACTAAACCTAACCGTAACCCTAACCTGTACTGTAATCCTAACGCTTAACCTAAACCTAACACAAACCTGTACCGTAACCCTAACCCTAAACCTCTCCCTAAACCTAACCTGTAACCTAACCCTAACCTGTACCGTAACCCTAACCTTAACCCTAACCCAAAACTGTACAGTAACCCTAACCCTAAACCGAAACATAAACCAAACCTGTACTGTAATCCTAACCCTAACACTGACCCTAACACGTAACTGTACCGTAACTCTAATCCTAACCCTATCCCTACCGTAACCCTAACCCTAACCTTAAACTGTACCGTAACCCTAACCCTAACCCTAACCCTAACACTAACCTATACAGTAACCCTAAACCTAACCGTGACCCTAACCCAAACCTGTACTGTAACCCTAACCCTAACCCTAACATTTACTGTAACCCTAACCCTAACACTATAGTGTACCATAAATGTAAAACTAACCCTTACCCTAACCCTAATCCTAACCTGTACTGTAACCCTAACCCTAACCCTAACCTGAAACTGTACCTTAACCTAACCCTAACCCTAATCCTAACCCTAACCCTAACCCTACCTGTACCGTAACCCTAACAGTAACACTAAACCTAACCCTAACCCTAACCTGTACTGTAATCTAACGCTAAACCTAAACCTAACACTAACCTTTACCGTAACCCTACCCTAAACCTCTCCCTAAACCTAACCTGTAACCTAACCCTAACCCTAACCCAAACCCAATCCTGTACCGCAACCCTAACCTAAACCCTAACCCTAAACTGTACAGTAACCCTAACCCTAAACCTAAAACTAACAGAACCTGTACAGCAACCCTAACCCTAACCCTAACCCTAACCTGTACCGTAACCCTAACCCTAAACCTAAACCTAACACTAACCTGTACCGCAACCCTAACACTAACCTGTACCGTAACCCTAACCCTACCCCTAACCCTACCCTAACCCTAACCTTAACCCTACCCTATCCTGTAACTTAACCCTAACCCTAATCTGTACTGAAACCCTAACCCTAAACCTAACCCTAACTATAAACATACCATAACCCTAACCCTACCCTACACTTTACCCTTACTCTAACCCTAACCCTAAACTTAACCCTATCGTGTCCCGTAACAATAACCCTAACCCTAAACCAAACCCTAACCCTAACCCTAACCGCTACCGTAACCCTAACCCCACCACTAACCCTAACCTGTACCGTAACCCTAACCCTAACCCTAACCCCAAACCTAACCCTATACTGTACCGTAACCCTAACCCTAAACCTAATCCTAACCTGTACCGAACCCTAAACCTTACCCTAACACTAACCCGTACCGTAACCCTAACACTAACCCTAACCTGTACCTCTAGCCCGAACACTAACACTAACCCTAAACCTGACTCTAACCCTAACCTATACCATAACCGTAACCCTATTCTAACCCTCACCCTAACCTGTACCATAGCCCTAACACTAAACCTAAACCTAACCCTAACCTGTACCGTAAACCTAACCCTAAACCTAAACCTAACCATAACCCTAACCTGTACCCTAAACCTAACGTTACCCTAATGGTAACGCTAACCTGTACCGTAACCCTTACCCTAAACCTAACCCTAAACCTAACCCTAAACTGTACCGTAAATCTAACCTTAAACCTAACCTTAATTTGTACCGTAACTGTAACCCTAACTAACCATAACCCTGACCTGTACAATAACCCTAACTCTAACCCTCACACTAACTCTAACCCCAACCCTAACTTAAATTTGTACCGTAACCCTAACCCTAACCCTAACCTGTAACGTAACGCTAACCCAAACCCTAACCCTAACACTAACGTGTATCCTAACACTAACCCTAAACCTAACCATAACCTATACCATAACCCTAACACTAAACCTAACCTTAACCCTAACCCGAACCCTAACACTAAACGTAACCTATACCGTAACCCTAACCCTAACCCTAACCCTAACACTAACACTAACACTAACCCTAAACTGTACCGTAACCCTAACCGTAACCCTCACCCTAACCTGTACCGTAACCCTAACCCTAACTCTCACCCTAATCGTAACCCTAACCGAAACCTGAACAGTAACCCTAACACTAACCCTAACCCTAACCCCTACTTGTACCGTAATCTTAACCCTAACCCTAACTCTAACCCTAATCGTAACCCTAACCGAAACCTGAAGAGTAACCCTAACACTAACCCTAACCCTAACCCTTACTTGTACCTTAATCTTAACCCTAACCCGAACCCTAACCTGTACCGTAACCCTAACCCTAACCCTAACCCTAAGCTGTACCGTAACCCTAACCCTAGCTCGAACCCTAACCCTAACCCTTGGCTGTACCGTAACCCTAACAGTTAACGTAACCCTTATCCTAACCCTAACGTGGACCGTAACCCTAACCTGTACCGTAACCCTAACCCTAACCCCAACCCTAAAGCTAACCCTCACCTTTACCTTAACACTAACCCTAACACTAAACCTAACCTGTACCCTAACCCTAACCCTAACCTGTACCGTAATCCTAATCCTATCCCTAACCCGAACACTAAGCTGTACTGTAACCCTAACCCCAAACCTAATGCCAACCCTAAACTGTACCATAACCCTAAACCTAACCCTAACCCTAACCCTAACCCTAACCCAAACCTGTACCGTAACCCTAACCCTAACCCTAACACTAACCCTAACCCTAACCAGTACCGTAACCCTAACCCTAACATGTACCATAAACCTAAACCTAACCCTCAACCTAAACTGTAATGTAACCCTAACCCTAACTCTAACCGTAACCCTAACCTAAACCTGTAGGGTAACCCTAACCCTATACCTAACCATAACCATTACCTGTACCGTAACCCTAACCCTAAACCTAAAACTAACCATAATCCTAACCTGTACCGTAACCCTAACACTAACCCTAACTATAACCTGTACCCTAACCCTAACCCTAACCGTAACCATAACCTGTACCATAACCCTAACCTTAACCCTAAACCCAAAGCTAACTCTAACCCTAACCACTACTGTAACCCTAACCCTAACCCTAAACCTAACCCTAACCCTAACATTTACTGTAACCCTAACCCTAACCCTATAGTGTACAATAACTGTAAAACTAACCCTAACCCTAACCCTAATCCTAACCTGTACCGTAAACCTAACCCTACCCTAACCCTAACCCTAACCCGAAACTGTACCTTCACCTAACACTAACCCTAACCCTAACCCTAACCTGTACCGTAACCCTAACAGTAACACTAAAACTAACCCTAACCCTAACCTGTACTGTAATCCTAACGCTAAACATAAACCTAACCCTAACAAGTACCGTAACCCTAAGCCTAAACCTCTCCCTAAACCTAACTGTAACCTAACCCTAATCCTAACCCTAACCCTAACCTGTACTGTAACCCTAACCTTAACCCTAACCCTAAACTGTACAGTAACCCTAACCCTAAACCTAAACCTAACAGTACCTGTACAGCAACCCTAACCCTAACTCTAACCCTATCCTGTACCGTAACCATAACCCTAAACCGAAACCTAACCCTAACCTGTACCGCACACTAACCCAAACCCTAACTTTAACCCAACCCTAACCTGAAAAATAAACCTAAACCTAACTCTAACCCTAACCCTAACGATAACTTGTATCGTAAACCTAACCCTAACCCTAACCCTTACCCTAACCATAACCCTAACCTGTAAGTAAACCCTAAACCTAACATTAACCTTAACCTAACCCTGACCTGTACTGTAACCCTAACATTAACGTTAACCCTAAACATAACCCTAACCCTAACCCTAACCGTTACGCTGAACTAAACCTTAAACCTAACCCTAATCCTAAACCTAACCCTATCCCTAACCCTAATCCTAAACTGTACCATAACCCGGACTCTAACCCTAACCTGTACTGTAACCGTAACCCTAACCCTACACCTTACCTTAAACCTAACCCTATCCCTAACCCTAACCGTAACCAATACCTGTACTGTAACCCTAACCCTAAACCCAACCATAATCCTAAACCTAACCACTGCCGTAACTCTAAGCCTAACCCTAACCCCACCCTAACACTAACCAATACTGTACCGTAACCCTAAACTTAACCCTAAACCTAACCCTAAACTCTACTGTAACCCTTACCGTAACCCTAATCCTAACACGAAAGGTAAACTGTACCGTAACCGTAACCGTAACTCTTATCGTAAAACTAACCCAAACCTGTGCCTTAACCCTAACCCTAACCCTAAACCTAACCGTAAACCTAACCTGTACTGTAACCCTAACCCTAACACTGAGCCTAATACTAACCTGTACCCTAACCCTAAACCTCACCCTAAGCCTAACCTGTACCGCAATCCTAACCCAAACCCTAAACTGTACCCTAACCCTAACTGTAACCCTAACCCTAAACTGTAACGTAACCCTAACCTTAACCCTAACCCTAACCCTAAACCTAAACCTAACCCTAACCCTAACCCTACCCTATCCTGCACCGTAACCCTAACCCTAACACTAACCCTTACGCTAACCTGTACTGAAACCCTAACCCTAACCCTTCCCCTAACCCTAACCATAACCCTACCCTAACCTTTACCCTTACCCTAAACATATCCCTAACCCTAAACCTAACCTGTTCTGTAACCCTAACCCTAATCCTAAACCTAACCCTAATCTGTACCGTAACCATAACCCTAAACCTAACCCTAACCTGTACCGAACCGTAACCCTAAACCTAACCCTAACTTGTACTGTAACCCTAACCCTAACCCTAACCCTAACCCTAATGCAAAGCTGTACTGTAACCCGAACCCTAACCCTAACCCTAAACCTAACCGTAACCCTTACATGTACCGTAACCCTCACCCTAACCCTAAGCGTAATCCTAACGCAAAGCTCTATCGTAACCCGAACACTAAACCTAACCCTAAACCTAACCGTAACCCTTACCTGTACCGTAACCCTAACCCGAACCATAAACTGTACCGTAACTCTAAACCTAAACCTAACCCTAAACCTAACCTGTACCGCAACCCTAACCCTAACCCTAACCCTTATCCTAACCCTCGCCTGTACCGTAGCCCTAACCCTAACACTAACCTGTACCAAAACTCTAAACTTAACCTAACCCTAACCCTAACTCTAAACCTAACCCTAACCCTAACCCGTACCATAACCCTAAACTTAACCTAAACCTAACACTAACTCTAAACCTAATCCTAACTCTAACCCTAACCTATCCTGAACCATACCCTAACCATAAACCTTACCTGTAACGAAACCCTAACCATAACACTAACCTTTACCCTTACCCTAACCCTAACCCTAACTGTAACCCTAACCTGTACCGTAACCCTAACCTTAACCCTAAACACAACCCTAAACCTAACCCTAACCACTACCGTAACCCTAACCCTAACCCCAACCTAACCCTTATCCTATTCTGTACTGTAACCCTAATCTAACCCTAACACAAACCCTACCTGTACCGTAACCCTTACTCTAACCCTAACCTGTACCGTAACGCTAACCCTAACCCTAACCACACCACTAACACTAACCTGAACCGTAACCCTAAACTTAAACTTAAACCTAACCCTAACCCTAAACCTAACCCTAACCCTAATCCTACCCTATACTGTACCGTAACCCTAACCCTAACCCTATTCCTAACCCTAACCTGTAACGAAACCCTAACACTAACACTAACCCTAACCACAACCATAACCCTATCCTAAACATTACCCGTACCCTAACCCTAACCCGAAACGTATCCCTAAACTGTACCTTAACCCTAACCCCAACCCTAAACCCAACACTAACCCAACCCTATCCACTAGCCCTACCCCTAACTCAACTCTAAACCTAACCTGTACCGTAACCCTAATCCTAACCCTAACCCTAACCCTAACCCTAACCCTAACCCTAACTGTAACCTGTACCGTAACCTTAAAACTTAATGTAACCCTTACAATAACCCTAACCTGTACCGTAACCCTAAACCTAACCTCTACCATAAACCTAACCCTAACCTGTACCGTAACACTAAAACTTACCCTCACCCGAACCTGTACCTTAACCCTAAAACTATCTCTAACCGTAATCCTAACCCAAACCTGTACCGTAACCCTAACACTAACCCTAACCCTAAACCTAAACCTAACATATACCATAACCATAATCCTAAACCTAACCCTAACCCTAACCCTGACGTGTACCGTAACTCTAACCATAACCCTAACCCTAACCTGTACCATAACCCTAACCATAAACCTAACCCTAACTCTGCCGTATCCTTAAACGTAACTCTAACCCAAACCTGTACCGTAACCATAACCCTAACCCTAACCCTAACCGTAACCCTTACCTGTACCGTAACCCTAACACTAACCCTAAACCTAACCCTAAATCTAACCTGTACTGTAACCCTAAACCTAACCCTAACCCTACCCTAACCCTAACCGTAACCCTTACCTGTACCGTAACCCTAACCCTAACCCTAACCCTAACCCTAAACCTAAACCTAAACCTAACCTGTACCGTAACCCTAACTCTAACACTAACACTAACCCTAACCCTAACCCTAAACCAAACTTGTACTGTAACCCTAACCCTAAACCTGACCTGTAACGTAACCCACACCCAAACCCTAACCCTAACCTTAAACTGTACTGGAAACCTAACTCTAACCCTAAACTGATCCTAACCCTAACCCTAAACCAAACTTGTACCGTAACTCTAACCCTACCCTAACCTGTAACGTAACCCTAACCCAAACCCTAGACCTAACCCTAAACTGTATCGTAACCCTAAATCTAACCCTAACACTAAACCTAACCCTAACCCTAAACCAAACTTGTACCGCAACCCTAACACTAACCCTAACCCTAACTCTAACCTGTAACGTAACCCTAATCCAAACTCTACACCTAACACTAACCTGTACCTTGAAACTAACCCTAAAGCTAACCCTAACCTGTACCGTCACCCTATCCCTAAACCTAACCTTAAACCTAACCCGAATCCAAACCTGTACCGAAATCCGAACCCTAACCCTAACGCTAACCCTATCCGTAAACCTAACCTAACCTTTACGCTAACCCAAACCCAAACCAAACTGTAACCCTAAACTCTACCTTAACCCTAACCCTAAACCTCAACCCAACCCTAACCCTAACCTTAACCACTACCGTAACCCTAACCCTTCTTCCAACCCTAACCTGTACTGTAACCCTAACCCTAACCCTCACCCTAAACCTAACCCTATCCTGTGCCGTAACCCTAAACCTAACCCTAAACTTAACCGTAACCTGTACCGTAATCCTAACCCTAACCCTAAATGTAACCCTAACCTGTACCATAACCCTAACACTGAACATAACCCTTACGCTAACCATAACCTGTACCGTAACCCTAACCTAACCCTAACCCTGACCATTAACTGTACCGTAAACCTAACCCTAACCCTGACCCTAACCTGTACCGTAAGCCTAACCCTAACCCTAAACCTAACCCTAAACCTAACCCTAACCTGTACCATAACCCTAACCCTAACCCTAAACCCAACCCTAACCCTAACCCTAACCACTATCGTAACCCTAACCTTTACCGTAACCTTTAACCTAACCCTAACCTGTATTGTAACACTAACCATAACGTAACCAAACCTGTCCGTAACCCTAACCCTAACACTAACCCTAACTGTACCGTAAACCTAACACTTACCATAACCCTTACACTAAGCGTAACATGTACCGCCAACCTAACCCACCCTAAACCTAACCCTAACCCAAACTGTACCGTAACCTAACCCTATCCCTAACCATAACCTGTACCTTAACCCTAACCATAACACTAACCCTAACCCTAACCCTAACCTGTACTATAACCGAAACCTTAACCTAACCCTCACCCTAACTTGTACCGTAACCCTAACACTAAACCTAAAGCTAACACTAACCTGTACCGTATCCCTAACCCTAAACTTAACCATAACCCTAACCCTAACCTGTAACCTAACCCTAACCCTAACCCTAAACCTAACCCTAAACCTAACCTATATCGTAACCCTAAACCTAACCCTAAACCTAACCCTAACGCCAACCCTCTCCTGTACCGTAACCCTAACCATAAACCTAACCCTAACCTATACCGTAACCGTAACCCTAAACCAAACCCTAACCCTAACCTGTACCCTAACCCTAACACTAACCCTAACCTGTACCGTAAGCCTAACCCTAACCCTAACCCTAACCCTAACCCTAACCCTAACCGTAACCCTTATGTACCATAAGCCCTAACCCTAACCCTAACTCTAACCTGTACGGTAACCCTAAACCTAAGCCTAAACCTAACCCTAACACTAACCCTAACCCTAACCTGAACTGTAACCCTAAACCTAACCCTAACGCTAACCCTACCCTAAACTCTACCTTAACCGAACCCTAACCCTAACCCTAACCTGTACCATAACACTAACCCTGACACTAACTACAACCATAAACATAACCTGTACCATAACCCTAACCCTAAACATAAACCCAACCCTAACACTAACCCTAACCTGTACCGTAAACTTAACACTTACCGTAACCCTTAACCTAACTATAACCTGTACATTAACCCTAACCCTAACTCTAAACGTTACCCTAACCCAAAACTGTACCGTAACCCAAACACTATCCCTGACCCTAACCGTAATCCTTAACTGTACCGTAACCCTAACCCTTACCGTAAACCTCACCCTCAACGTAACCTGTATTGTAACCCTCACCCTAACACTGACCCTAACAGTAACCTGTACAGTAACCCTAAGCCTAACGCTAACCCTAACCCTAAACAATACCATAACCCTAACCCTAACACTAACCATAAACCTAAGCTGTATCGTAACCCTAACCGTAACCCTCACCCTAACCTGTACCGTAACACTAACACTAACTCTAACCCTAACCGTAACCCTAACCCAAACCTGTCCCGTAATCCTAACACTAACCCTAACCCTAACCATTACATGTACCGTAACCCTAACCCTAACCAAACCTGTCCCGTAACCCTAACAGTAACTCTAAGCCTAACCATAACCCTTACATGTACCGTAACCCTAACCCTAACCCTAACCCTAACATCTACCTGAACCCTAACACTTAACGTAACCCTTAACCTAACCCTAACCTGTACCATAAACCTAACACTAACCCTAATCCTAACCTGAACCGTAACCCTAACCCTAACCCTAACGCTAACCCTAACCCTAACCTGTACCTTAACCCTAACCCTTACACTAACCCTAACCTCTACCGTAAACCTAACCCTGCCACTAACTCTAACTGTAAACATAACATGTACCGTAACCCTAACCCTAACCATAAACCCAACCCTAACCCTAAACCTAACCTGTACCGTAAACCTAACACTTACCGTAACCCTTACCCTAACGATAACCTGTGCTGTAACCCTAACCCTAACCCTAACCCTAACACTCACCCTAACCTGTACCGTAACCCTAACCCTAACCCTAACACTAACCCTAACCTGTACCTTAACCCTAACCATAACACTAACTCTAAACCTAACCCTAACCAGTACTATAACCCTAAAGCTAAACCTAAACCTAATCCTAACCTGTACCCTAACCCTAAACCTTAACATAAACCTAACCCTAACCCTAACCTGTACCGCAACCCTAACCCTAACCCTAACCCAAACCCTAACACTAACCTGTACCGTAACCCTAACCCTAACCCTAAACCCAACACTAATCCTAACCCTAACCACCGCCGTAACCTTAACCCTAACCCTAACCCTACCCTAACACTAACCCTAAACTGTACCATAACTCTAAACCTAACCCTAACCTATACGGTAACCCTAACCCAAACACTAACCAAAACACTAACATTAACAATAACTTGTTCCGGAAACCTAACCGTAACTCTAACCCTAACCCGAACGCTAAACTGTTCGTAACACTAACCCTAAATGTAACCATAAACCTAATCCAAACCTGTACTATAACGCTAACCCTAACCCTAACCCATACCCTAACCCTAACCGTAACCCTAACCCAAACCTCTACCGTAACCCTAACACTAACCCTAACCCTAACACTAACCCTAACCCTAACCCTAACCGTAACTCTTACCTGTACCATAACCCTAACCCTAACCTGTACCGTAACTGAACCCTAATCCTAACCATAACCCTAACCTGTATCATAACCCTAACCCTAACCCTAAACCGAACCCTGATCCTATCCCTAAACACTAACGTAACCCTAACATTTACCATAACCCTTACCCTAACACTAACCTGTACCATAACTCTAAACCTATAACTAACCTGTACCGTAACCCTAACCCTAACCCTAACCCTAATCCTAACCATAACCTTAACCATAACCCTAATCCTAAACCTAACCTTAACCCTCACCTGTGCCATAACCCTAACCCTAACCCAAACCATAAACCTGACCCTTACCTGTACCGTAACCCTAACACTTAACGTAACCCTTACCCTAAACCTAACATTTATCATAACCCTAACCCTAACCCTAACCTGTACCGTAACCCTAACCCTAACACAAACTCTAACCGTAACCATAACGTATGGTTGAAACCTAACCTAACCTTTATCGTAACCCTAACCCTAACCCTAACCTCTACCGTAACCCTAACCCTTACCCTAAACCCAACCCTAAACATAAGCCTAACCCCTACCGTAACCCTAAACTTTACCGTAACCCTTACCCTAAACCTAACCTGTACAGTAACCCTAACCCTAAAGCTAACTTGTACCGTAACCCTAACCATAACCCTAACCTAAACCCTAACCCTAATCCTAACCCTAATCGTAACCATAACGTGCAAAGTAACCCTAACCCTAACCCTAAACCCAACCCTAACCCTAACCCTAATCACTACCGTAACCCTAACCCTAAAACTAATCCTAACCCTAACCCAGCCTGTACCGTAAACCTAACCCTAACCCTAATCTTATCCTGTACCGTAACCTTAAAACAAAACATAATCCTAAACCTAACAATAACCTGTACCGTAACACAACCCTAAACATAACCGTAACACCAGAACCTGTACCGTAAACCTAATACTTACCATAACCCTTACCCTCACCGTAAGCTGTATCGTAACCCTAACCCTAACCCCAACCCTATCGTTAACCCTAACCCTAACCTGTACCGTAACCCTAAGCCTAACCCTAACCCGAACACTAAACTCTACCGTAACCCTAACCATGACACTAACCCTAACCTAACCCTAACCTGTACCGTAACCCTAACACAAAACCTAACTCCAAACTGTACCGGATCCCTAACCCTAATCCTAACCCTAACCTGTTCCGTAACCCTAACACTAACACTAACACTATCCCTAACCATAACCCTACCTGTACCGTAACCATAACCCTAACACTAACCCTAACCCTAACCCTAACCCTAACCCTAACCCTAACCCATAACCCTAAGCTGTACGGCAACCTTAACCGTAACCCTAACCCTAAACCTAACCTGTACCGTAAACTTAACCTAACCCTAACACTAACCCTACCCCTAACCCTAAACCTAACCCTACCCTGTACCGTAACCCTCAACATTACCCTAACCCTAACCCTAAAGCTGACCTGTACCCTAAACCTAACACTAACCCTAATCCTAAACCTAACTTTACTGTAATCCTAACTCTAACCCTATCCTGTCCTGTAACCCTTAACCTAACCCTAACCTGTATCTTAACCCGAATCCTAACCCTAACCCTGAACCTAACCTATACCGTAAACCTAAAACTAACACTAACCCTAACCGTAACCCTAACCCTAACCTCTACCCTAACCCTAAACCTATTCCTAACCCAAATCAGTACCGTAACCCTAACCCTAAACCTAACCCTAAGTTGTACTGTAACCCTAACCCTAACACTAACCCTAAACCTAACCTGTACCTTAACCCTGACCTTAACACTAAACCTAAACATAACCCTAACCCTAACATGTACCGTAACCCTAACCCTAACCCTAACCTAAACCTAACCTTTACCGTAACCCTAAACCTAACCCTCACCCTAAACCTAACCCTTACACTAAACCTAACCTGTACCTTAACCCTAAAAGTAACCCTAACACTAACCCTAACTTGTACCGTAATCCTAAACCTAACCCTAACCCTAACACTAACTCTAACCCTAACCTGTACCGTAACTCTATCCCTAACCCTTCTTGCAACCTTAAACTTAAACTGTACCGTAAGCCTAACCCTAACACTAACCCTAACCTGTACCGTTACCCTAACCCTAATCCTAAACCTAACCCTAACACTAACACTAACGCTAACCTGTACCGTAACACTAAATCTAACCCTAACCCTAACCTGTACAGTAACCCTAACCAAACCGTAACCCTAACCTGTAACGGAACCCTAACCCTAACCCTAACCCTAACCCTAACCCTAACCCTAACACTAAACTGTACCGTAACCCTAACCCTAACACTAACCCTAAGCTGTACCGTAACCCTAACACTAACACTAACCCTAACCCAAAACCTAACACTAACCTGTACAGTGACCCTAACCCTAACCCTCACCCTAACCTGTACCGTAACCCTAACCATAACCCTTTACATAACCCTAACCCAAACCTGTACCATAACACTAACCCTAACCCTAACACTAACACTAACTCTCTCCGTACCCTTACCAGTACCGTAACCCTAACCCTATGGCTAAACCTAACCCTAAAACTAACCTGTACCCTAACCCTAACCCTAACCCTATTCCTAACGCTAACCTGTACCGTAACCCTAACCCTACACTAACCCTAAACCTAAACCTAACCTCAACCATAAACCTAACCCTAACCCTAACCTGTACCGTAACCCTAAACCTAACACTAACCCTAAACCTAAACCTATCCTGTACCGTAACCCTAACCCTAACCCTCACCCTAACCCTACCCTAACCCTAAACCTAACCTGTACCTTAACCCTAACAGTAACCCTAAACCTAACCCTAACTTGTACCGTAATCCTAATCCTATTCCTAACCCTAACACTAACTCTAACCCTAACCTGTACTGTAACTCTATCCTTAACCCTTACCTTAACCTTAAACTTAAACTGTACCATAAGCCCAACCCTAACACTAACCCTAATGCTAACCTGTACCGTAACACTAATGCTAACCCTAACACTAACCTGTACCGTAACCCTAACCCTAACCCTAACCTATAGCGTAAGGATGACCTTAACTCTAACTCTAACCTTAACCTGTACGGTAACCCTAACCCTAACCCTAACCTTAACGCTTACCTGTACCGTAACCCTAACCCTTACCATAACCCTTACCCTAACCCTAAACTGTACCATAACCCGAATCCTAACACTAACCCTAAACCTAACCTATACCGTAAACCTAAAACTAACACTAACCCTAAACCTAACCCTAACCCTAATCCTAACCTGTACCCTGACCCTAACCCTAACCCTTACCCTAACCCTAACCTGTACCGTAACTCTAACCCTAACCCTAACCCTAACCGTAACCCTAACCCAAACCTGTACCGTAACCCTAAACCTAACCCTAATCCTAAACCTAACCTGTTCCTTAACACTAACCCTAACGCTAAACCTACCCTAACCTGTACCGTATCCCTAACCATAACCCTAACACTAACCCTAACACTAACCCTAATCCTAACCCAAACTTATACCATATACCTAACCCTAACCCTAACCTTAACCCTAACACTAACCCTAACGATAACCATAACCTGTACCATAAACCTAACCCTAACCCTAACCTGTACCGTAACCCTAAACCCTACCCTAAGCCTAACCCTAACCTACACTGTAACCCTAAACGAAACCCTAACCTAACCCTAACAATAAACCTAACCCTAAACTGTACAGTATCCCTAACTCCTACCCTAACCGTAAGCCGAACGCTAACCTGTACCATAAGTCTAACACTAATTCTAACTGTAACACTAACCCAAACCTGTACCGTAACCCTTCCCCTAACCCTAACCCTAACCCTAAACCTAACTTGTACTGTAACCCTAACCCTAACACTGATCCAAACACTACCCTGTAACGTAACCCTAACCCTAACCCTAACCCTAAGCCGAACCCTAAACTGTACCGTAAACATAACACTAAACCTAAACCTATCCTATACCATAACCCTAAACCTAACCGAACCCTCATCCTAACCCTAACCTTTACCGTAACCCTCACCCTAACCTGTACCGTAACCCTAACCCTAACCCTAATCCTAACCGTAACCCTTACCCAAACCTGAACCGTAAACCTAACCCTAAACCTAACACTAACCTAACCTTAACCATTAACTTTACGTAACCCTAACCCAAACCCTAACCTGTACTGTAACCCTAACCCTAACCCTAACCCTAATGCTAACCCTAACCTGTACCGTAAACCTAACCCTAACCCTAACACTAACCCTAACCCTAACCCTAATCCAAACTTGTACCGTATCCCTTACCGTAACCATAACCCTAACCTGTAACGTAACCCTAACCCAAACCCTAATCCTATCACCAGTCTTTACCGTATCCCTAACCCTAACCCTAAACCCAACCCTAAACCTAACCCTAACCATAATCACTACCGTAAACCTAACCCTAACCCTACCCCTAACCTGTAGTGTAACCCTAACCCTAACCCTAACCCTATACCTATCCTGTGCTGTAACTCTAATCCTAACCCTAACCTTAACCCTCACCTGTACTCTAACCCTAACCCTAACCCTAACCCTAAACCTGACCCTAACCGGTACCATAACCCTAACACTTAACGTAACCCTTACCCTAAACCTAACCTTTATCGTAACCCTAACCCTAACCTGTACCGTGACCCTAACCCTAACACAAACACTAACCGTAACCATAACGTACGGTTTAAACCTAACCTAACCTTTATCATAACCCTAACCCTAACCTCTACCGTAACCCTAACCCTTACCCTCAACCCAACCCTAAACCTAACCCTAACCAATACCGTAACCCAAAACTTTACCGTAACCCTTACCCTAACCCTAAACTCTACAGTAACCCTAACCCTAAAGCTAACTTGTACCGTAACCCTAACCCTAACCCTAACCTAAACCCTAACCCTAACCCTAATCGTAACCATAACGTGCAAAGTAACCCTAACCCTAACCCTAAACCAAACCCTAACCCTAACCCTAATCACTACCGGAACCCTAACCCTAAACCTAATCCTAACCCTAACCCAGCCTGTACCGTAACCTAACCCTAACCCTAATCTTATCCTGTACCGTAACCTTAAAACAAAACATAACCTAAAACCTAACCCTAACCTGTACCGTAACCCTACCCTAAACGTAACCGTAACACCCTCACCTGTACCTTAAACCTAACATTTACTGTAACCCTAATCCTTACTTGTACCGTAACCCTTACCCTAACCCTAACCTTAACCCTAACCTGTACCGTAACCCTAAACCTAAAGCTAAACCTAACCCTAACCTGTACTGTAACCGTAACCTTACCCCAAACCTTAAACATAACCCTAACCCTAACATGTACCATAACCCTAACCCTAACCCTAATCCTAACCTGTACCTTAACTCTAACCCTAAACCTAACCCATCCCTAAACCTAAACCTAACCTGTACCACAACACTAACCCTAACCCTAACAGTAAACTTAACCCTAACCCTAACCCTTACCTTAACCTTAACCATAACCTGTACTGTAACCATAACCCTAACCCTCAACCCAACCCTAACCCTATCCACTACCGTAACCCTAACCCTAACCCTAACCCTACCTTGTACCGTAATCCTAAACCTAACCCTAACCCCAACCCTATCCTGTTCGGTAACTCTAACCCTAACCCTAACCCTAACCTGTACCGTAACCCTAACCCTAACCCTAACCCTTACCCTAACCCTAACCCTAACACTAACCAGTACCGTAAACCTTAATCTAACCCTAACCCTAACCCTAACCCTAACCTATACCAAAACCCTAACCTTAAACCAAAAACTAACCCAAACCCTAAACCTAACCTGTACCGTAACCCTAACCATAACCCTATCCCTAACCGTAACCCTAACCCAAACCTGTGCCGTTACCCTAACCCTAACCCTAACCATAACCATAACCATAACCCTAAACCTAAACATAACCCTTACCTGTACCGTAACCATAACCATAACCCTAAAAATAACACTAAACCTAAACTGTACCGTAACCCTTACCCTAATCCTAACCCTAACCTTACCGCAACCCTAACCATAACCCTAAACTATACTGTATCCCTAACCCTAATCATAATCCTAACCCTAAACCTAAACCTAAACCTAACCTGTACCCTAACCCTAACCATGTACCGTAACCCTAACACTAACCCTAACCCTAACGCTAACCTGTACCGTAACCCTAACCCTAACACTGATCATAACACTAACCCTAACCCTAACCCAAACTTGTATCTTAAACCTATCCCTAACCCTAACCCTAACTTGTACAGTAACCTTAACATAAAAACTAACCCTAAACCTAACCTGTACCCTAACCCTAACCCTAAACTTTACTGTAATCCTACCCTAAACCTAAACCTAACCCTAACTCTAACCCTAACCTGTACCATAACCCTATCCCTAACCCTAACCTTAACCCTAACACTAACCCTAACCTGTACCGTAACCCTACCCTGACACTAACCCTAAACCTACCCCAAACTTGTACTGTAACCCTAACCCAAGCCCTAACCCTAACGTGTACCATAACACAAACCAAACCCTAACCCGAACAATAACCTGTACTGTAACCCTAACACTAACCTTAAACCTAACCTGTACTGTAACCCTAACCCTAAACCTACCCCAACCCTCCCCTAACCTGTTCAGTCACCCTAACACTAAACTTAACCCTAAATGTACTGTAACCCTAACCCTAACACTAACCCTAACCTGAACCATTACCCTAACCATAACTCTAACCCTAACCCTAACCCTAACGCTACTCTGTAACATAACCATAACCCTAACCCTAACCCTAACCCTAAACTGTACCGCACCCTTCCCTAAACCTAGACCTAACCTGTCTGTAACCCTAACCATGATCCTAACGCTAAACCTATCCTGTACCCTAACCCTAAACCTAAACCTAACCTGTACCATAATCCTAACCCTAACCCTAAACCTAACCCTAACCCTAACCTGTACCGTAATCCTAACCCAAACACTAACACTAACCCTAACCCTAACCCTAACCCTAACACAGACTTGTACTGTAAACCTAACCCTAATCCTAACGTATATCATAACCCTAACCCAAACCCTCCCCTAACACTAACCTGTACCATAACCCTAACCCTAACTCTAAACTAAACCCAAACTGTACCGTAACCCTAACCCTAACCCCAACCTTAACCTTAACCCTAACCCTAAAATGATCATTACCCTAACCCTAAAGCTAACACTATCCCTAACCTGTACAGTAACCCTAACCCTAACCCAAACATTTTCCGTAACCCTAACCCTAACCCTAACCTTAACCGTAACCCTTACCTGTACCGTAACCCTAACCCGAACCGTAAGACTAAACCTAACCTGTACAACAACCCTAACCCTAAACCTAACCCTAACCGTAACCTGTACCGTAACCCTAACCAAAAACCTAACCTCTACCGTAACCCTAACCCTAATCCTAAACCTAACCTGTACCATAACCCTAACCCTAACCCTAACCATAACCCTAACATGTATCGCAAGCCTGACACTAACCTGTACTGTCATCCTAACCCTAACCCTAACCCTAACCCTAACCCTAACCCTAACCCTAACCTGTACCTTAACCTTAACCCTAACAGAAACCCTAAACCTAACTCTAATCCTAACCCAAATTTCTACCGTAAACCTAACCCTAACCCTAAACCTAACCTGTACCCTAACCATAACCTTAACCGTAAACTGTACCGGAATTCTAACACTAATCCTAAAACCTAAGCCTAAATGTAACCCTAACCTGTACCGTAACCCTATCCCTAACCCTAACCATAACCATAACCCTAGCTCTGACCCTAATACTAAACCTAACCTGTACCATAACCCCAACCCTGACACTAACTCTAACCCTAACCCTAACCCAAACTGTACCGTAACCCTAAACCTAATCCTAACCCTAAGTTGTACCGTAACCCTAACCCAAACCCTAACCCTAACACTAACCTGTACTGTACCCTAACCCTAACCCTGACCCTAACCTGTAACGTAACACTAACCCTAACCGTAACCCTAAGCCGATATCTAAAACTAACCTGTACCGTAAACCTAACCCTAAACCTACCACAACCCGAACCCTTAACTGTTCAGTAACCTTTAGCCTAACCCTAAACTTAACCCTAACCTGTAATGTAACCCTAAACGTAACCCTAACCCAAAACTGTACTGTAACCCTAAACCTAACCCTAACACTATCCGTAACCCTTACCTGTACTGTAACACTAAACCAAACTTTAAACCTAACCCTAACCCTAAACCCTAACCATAAACCTAACCCTAACTTGTACCGTAACCCTAACCCTAACACTAACCATAACCTGTACCGAAACACTAACACAAAACCTAACCCTAACCCTAACCTTAACCCTAAAGCTAACCTGTACCCTAACCCTAACCCTAACCCTAAACTGCACCGTAATCCTAAACCTAACACTAACCCTTACCCTTCCTCTAACACTAACTTGTACCGTAACCGTAAACCTAACACTAACACTAACCCTAAACCTAACCTGTACCGTAACCCTAACCCTAATACTAACCCTAACCCTAAACCTAACCCAAACTTGTACTGTAACCCTAACCCTAAGCCTAACCCTAAACCTAACCCTAACCCTAACCTGTACCATAACACTAACCCTAACCCTAACCCTAACCCTAACATGTACCGTAACCGTATCCCTAACCATAAACCTAACCGTAACCCCAACCCTAACCTGTACAGTATTACAAACGCTAACCCTAAACCTACCTCTAACCTGTACCGTAACCCTAACCCTAAACCTAACCTGTACCGTAACCCTAACCCTAACCCTAACCTACCGTACCGTAACCCTAACCCTGTCCCGTAACCCTAACCCAGACACTAACCCTAACCTGTACCGCAACCCTAACCCTAACCCTAACCCCAACCCTAACCTGTACCGTAACTCTAACCCAAAACCTAACCCTAACACTAACCTGTACCATAATCCTAACCCTAACCCTAACCCGAACCCTAAACATAACCCCAACCCTAACTTGTACCATAATACTAACCCTAACCCTAACCCTAACCCTAAACCTAACCTTTACCGTAACCCTCACCCTAACCCTAAATTAAACCTAACCTGTACCGTAACACTAACCCTTACGGTAACCCGTACCCTAACACTAAACTGTAGCATAACCCTAACCCTAACCCTAACTTGTACCTTAACACTAACCCTAACCCTAAACCAAACCCTAAACCTAACCTGTACTGTAACCCTAACCCTAATCCTAACCCTAACCCTAACCATAACCATAACTCTAACCCTAACCTTAACCCTATATTAACCCTAACACTAAACTTAACACTAATCGTGTACCATAACCCTAACCGTAAACCTAACCATAACCATAAACCTAATTCTAACAATAAACCTAATCCTAACCCTAATCTGAAACGTAACCCTAACCCTAAACCTAAACCTAAACCTAACACTAACCCTAATCCTAACCTGTACAGTAACGTTAACTCTAACCCCAAACCTAATCCTAACCTGTTCTGGAACCTAACACTAACCCTAACCCTAACCCTCACCTGTACCGTAAGCCTAACCCTAACCCTAACCCTAACCCTAACCCTAACCCTAACTCTAACCTGTACCGTAACCCTAAACCTAAAGTTAACTTAACCCTAACCTGTACCATTACCCTAACCCTAACTCTAACCTAACCCTAACCCTAAGTCTAACCTGTATCGTAACCCTATCCATAACCCTAACACTAACCCTAATGCTAACCTGTACCGTAACCGTAATCCTAACCGTAACCCTATCCCTAACAAGTACCGCAACCCTAACCCTAACCCTAAACCTAAACGCAACCTGTTCCGTAACCCTAACCCTAAACATAACCCTAAACCTAACACTAACACTAACCTATACCGTAACCCTAACTTAACCCTAACACTAACCCTAACCCTAATCCTAACCTGAACCATAACCCTAACCCTAACCCCATCCCTAAACCTAACCCTAACCAATACCATAACCCTAACATTTACCGTAACCATTACTCTAATCCTAACCTGTATCGTAACCGTAACAGTAACCCTATCCTGTACTGTAACCCTAACCCTAACCGTAACCCTAACCCTAACCTTAACCCTAACCTGTACCGTAACCCTAAAACTAACCCTAAACCTAACACTAACCATAAACTATACCATAACCATAACCCTAAACCTAACCGTAACCCTAACTTGTACAGTAACCCGAACCCTAACCCTAACCGTAACCTTAACCTGTAATGTAACCCTAAACCTAACCCTAACCCTAACCCTAACCCTAAACCTAACCCTAACCTGTACCGCAAACCTAACCCTAACCATTACCGTAAACCTAACCTAACCCTAACCTGTACCTAACCGTACCCTAAACCTAACCCTAACCCTAACCCTAACGCTAACCTACACTGTAACACGAACCCTAAACCTAACCGTAACCCTAACTTGTCCCGTAACGCTAACCCTAACACTAACCCTAAGCCTAACATGTAACATAACCCTAACCCTAAACCTAACCCAAAACTGTACCGTAATCCTAACCCTAAACATAACGATAACCTGTACCATAACCGTAACACCAACACTATACCTAACCCTAAACCTAACATGTACCGTAACCTTAACCCTAACCCTAAACCTAATGCTAACCTGTATGGTAACCTTAACCCTAAGCCAAACCTGAACCGCAACACTACCCTAACCCTAACCCTAACTCTCACCGTAACCCTAACCCTAACCTGTACAGTAACCCTAACCCTAAACCTAACCCTAACCTGTACTGTAAAACTAACACTAACCCTAAACCTATCCCTAACCCTAACCCTAACACTAACGCTAACCTGCACCATAATCCTAACCCTAACCCTAAACCTAACCTTAACCCTAACCCTAAACCTAACCCTAAACTGTAAAGTAACCCTAACCATAACCCTAAACCCAACCCTAACCCTAAACCTAACCACTACTGTAACCCTGACCCTAACCCTAAATTTACACATAAACTGTACCGTAGCCCTAACCCTAACGCTAAATGTAAACCTAACCCAAACCTGTACAGTAACCCTAACCCTAACCCACACCTGAACCCTACCCCTAACCTGTACCGTAACCCTAAGCCTAACCCTAACCTGTACCGTAACCCTAAACCTAATCCTAACCCTCACCCTAAATCTAACCTGTACCCGAACCCTAACCCTAACCCTAACCTCTATGGGAAACCTCACCCAAACCCTAACCCTAACACTAACCTTAACCCTAACCTCTACCGTAACACTAAACTTAACCCTAACCCTACCCCAACCCTAAACCTAACCTGTACCATATCCTAACCCTAACCCTAACCCTAACCTGTACAATAACCCTCAACGTAACCCTAATCCTAACCCTAACCCTAAACCAAACCTGTACCGTAACCCTAACCCTATCCCAAACCTGTACCGCAACCCTACCCTAACCCTAACCTTAACCGTAACCCTTACCTGTCCCGTACAACTAACCCTAACCCTAAACCTAACCTGTACCATAACCCTAACCCTTACACTAACCCTAACCTGTACCGTAACCCTAACCCTAACCCTAACTCTAATCCTAACCCTATCACTAACCTGTTCCGTAACCCCAACCCTAACACTAATCCTAATCCTAACTTGTATTGTAAACCTAATCCTAAACCTAACCCTAACCCAGGACTGTACCGTAACCCTAACCCTAACCCTAAACCTAAACCTAGCTCTAAAACTAACCTGTAACCTAACCTTAACCATAACTCTAAACTCTATGGCAAACCTAACCCTAACCCTATCACTAACCCTAACCCTAAACATAACCCTAAACTGTAGCGCAACCCTAACCCTACACTTAACCCTAACCCTAACCTGTAACTTAACCCTAACCCTAAACCTAAACCTAAACCTAACCGGTACCATAACCTTACTCTAACCCTAACCCTAAACCGTAACCCTTTCCTAACACTAACCCTAACCCTAACCTGTACCGCAACCCTAACCCTAACCCTAACCCTAACCCTAACCTGTATGGTAACCCTAAATATAACCCTAACACTAAGCTGTACAGCATCCCTAATCCGAAACCTCACCCTAACCCTATCCCTGACAGTAACCTGTATGGTAACCCTAACTCTAAACCTAAGCCTAACCCCAACCCTAACCTTTACCGTAAACCTAACCCTACCCCTAAACCTAACCTTAACCTGTACCGTTACCCTAAACCTAACCCTAACCCTAAAAGTTACCTGTTCCGTAACCCTAACCCTAAACCTAACCCCAAACCTAACCTGTACCGTAACCCTGAAACTAACACTAACCCTAACGATGACGCTAACCTATACCGTAACCCTAACCCTAAACGTTACTGTAACCCGAACTTGTACTGTAACCCTAACCCTAACTCTAACCATAAACTGTACCATAACACTAACCCTAACCTTAAACCTAACCATAACCTGTACCTTAACCGTAACCGTAACCCTAACCCTAACCCTACACCTCCCTGTACCATAACCCTAACCCGAAACCTAACCATAACCTGTACCGTAACTGTAACCCTAACCCTAATACTAAACCAAACCCTAACCTGTACTGTAACACTAACCCTGCCCTTAACCTATCCCTAACCCTAACCCTAAACCTAACCTGTACCGTAACCCTAAACCTAACCCTAAACCTAACCCTAACCCTAACCTGGACCGTAAACCTAACACTAAACCTAACCCTACCCCTATCCCTAACCTTAACCGTAACCCTAACTCTAACCTGTACTCTAACCTGTACTCTAACCCTAACCCTAAACCTAACCTTAACCCTAATCCTAACCTTAACCGTAACCCTAACCTGTACCGTAAACCTAACACTAACCCTAACCCTAACATGTACCGTAAACTGAGCGTTAACCCTTACCCTCAACGTAACCCTTACCTGTCCCGTAACACTAACCCTAACACATAACCTAACCTATATCGTAACCCTAACCCTAACACTAACTCTAACATGTACCGTAACCCTACACCTAAACCTAAACCTAAACTGTACCGTAACCCTAACCCAAACAGTAACTTGTACCCTAACCCTAACCCCAACACTAACACTAAACCTAACTTTTATCGTAAACCTAACCCTAAACCTAAGTCTAACACTACACTGTACCATAACCCTAACCCTAAACCTAACCCTAAACATAAGCCTAACCTGTACCATAACCCTAACCCTAATCCTAACCCTAACACTACCCCTAACCCAAACATGTACCATAACACTAACCCTAAACCTAACCCTAATCCAAACCTGTACCGTAACCCTACCCTAACCCTATCCTGTACCGCAACCCTAAACCTAACCCTAACCCTAAACCTAACCCTAATCCAAACCTGTACCGTAACCCTACCCTAACCCTAACCTGTACCGCAAACCTAACCCTAACCTGTACCGTAACCCTAACCCTATCCCTACACCTGACCCTAACCTAAACCGTAACCCTAACAATAACCCACACCCTAACCAGTACCATAACCCTATCCCGAACCGGAACCCTACACGTAAACTTAACACAAACCTGTATGCCAACCCTAACCCTAACCCTAACATGTACCGTAACCTGAACCCTAACCCAAACCCTAACTTGTACCGAAACCCTAACCCTAACCCTAACCCTAAACTGTAACGTAACTCTAACCCTAACACTAACCCTAAGCCTAAACTGTACCAATACCCTAACACTAACCCTAAACCTAACCTGTACTGTAAACCTAACCCTAACACTAACCCTAAAACAATCCTGTACCGTAACTCTAACCCTAACCATACCCTAACCTTAAACTGTATCATAAACAAAAGCCTAACCCTAACCTCACCCTACCCTGTAACGAAACCCTAATCCTCAAACTAACCCTAACCTGTACCGTAACCCTAACCCAAAACCTCAACCACCCTAACCTGTACCATAATCCTAACCCTAAACCTAAGCATAACCCTAACATTTTCCGTAATCCTATCCCTAACGCTAACCCTTACCCTAACCCTAACCCTAACCCTAAACCTAATCTGTACTGTAACCCTAAACCTAACCCTAACCTCTACCGTAACACTAAGCCTAACCCTAAACCTAACCATAACCTCTACCGTAACCGTGACCCTAACCCTAAACCTAGCCTGCACCGTAACCCTAA